>JARQOC010000002.1:547654394-547729394 GCA_033576535.1 Allobates femoralis | reverse complement strand
GCTTCGCGGCCATTGTTCGTGCGTGGTGACGTCAGCGGCTCGCAATGGCCGCTACGCGGCCAATGCTTCGCCGTGATGACGTCACAGAGTGTGACATATCCACGGCACGTTGTCGGGGTCCGACACGAAAACGTCTTAGACAATTATATAGTAGATAAAAATATATATACAAAATATTTTTTGGAAGACATACTTCATTTTCTGGAACAATTTCAAGAGTACCAATATTTCGGCCATGGCTGTACTGGAACAGTTATCAGAATTTCTCATTAGATAAATATACATTTAGGTTTAAAATTATCTTTGCTTTTTGACAACCCTTTTAAAAAGTACTATGTTCATGAGATGTCTTTAAAATGCAGTTAGTTATGCGTTATACTCTTCTGGCAAAGCTTTCTACAAGATTATGGAGTATGTCTATAGGAATGCTGTCCTATTTATAGAGAAGAGCATAAGGGTTGAGTGAAACTGAACTGTAAAGTTTGGGGTCTATTCCAAACACCCAGTGTACGGGCACAAATCCCGAACACGGACTTCCCTGGGAAATCCGTGTTACAGCTTGAGTTTGGTTCGGCGGTGGGGGATCTGTATATAGAAATAAAATAGTGATTAAACATCATCATTATATTTACTGGTGTCCCGGTGTAAGCTTCAACCTCCAGGGCAACTCATTAACTTCCTGAGTATTCACTGTTAAAGGGCAAAACAACCAATCACAGACATTGTCGCAGAGAATGGGCATTTGTGATTGGCTGTTGGAGTAACCTGAAAACAGCTCATACATTTTAGCATCTCCCATGTATGGGCTTCATTATGCAATAGTGATGCTGGCAAAACACACCCAAAAGAAGAGCACAATGCACAGGACCTTAAATAGACCCAGCAGTGCATAATACCTGGAAGCAGCCCATCCATTTTAGTATCTATAAAGAAGGGGGCAGCACTTCTATATTAGGTTATCATGTCCACCAGGGTGTGATAACCATGGATGGAAGCATCTATGAAAACCAAAAGAATGACCAGAGTGTCTAGGCACTGCCTAATTAACATGGGAAAATGTAAGTTATCAAATGCTTTTTTTTCACCTAGAACACTACACTTTTAGCTCAGACAGGGATGCTTAGAATGGTAGTATGAAGCCTCATGGACAGATATGAATCATGCAAAGCGTAAATTTTAACCAAAATGCTTTTGAATATAGGTATGGTCATTTAATTAAAGAAAACTGACTGCCAAAAGTTTTGCATATACTATTTATTGATCACAACATAAGTTACAATGACACAACTTAGCATTTTGTAGCATAACCTCTTGCTTTAATGACTGTGCCACACTGATGGGGCATTGAAGCCACTAGGGTGTTCAACACATCTTAAGGGATCTTGCCCCATTTCATGTTCAAATCTGCAAACAATTCGCCTTATTGCTTTGGGTACTTTTCACCCTAACTCATCCCAAAAGTTCTCTATTGGGATTAAATCAGGTGATTGGCTTGGCTTTGCCATTGCAACAGGCAAACATTTTTCTCTGCTAATCAATTTTTTACTTAATTGCATGCGAGGTTAAAAACATTATCTTGCTGGAATTTTCAGCCCCTGCCTACTTTGGTTTGACCATGTGGCAGCACTACATTCTCCAGTATATCCTTGTACATGGTTGCATTCATATTTCCATCAATTCTATGCAGAGGGCCAATGGCAGATGCAGAAAAACAGGCCAAACCATGACATTGCCACCACTATGTTTCACTGTAGGTGTTTGGTACCTTACATCATTATGTCTTCCAGTTGTGCGGTATACTGTATATAGTTCTTGCCATCATTACTAAACAGACTGAACTTGGATTCATCTGATCACAACACCTTAGACCAATCTGTCTCTTTCAATTGGCTGTGTTCATCGGCAAACTCAAGTTGGGTCTTCCAGTTCTGTGTAGGGATGCTTTGAACTTTATTGCGCTTAGATGTTGCATCACAGTTTGTGACTCACTTTGACCCCATATTCTTCCTTCATTTAACTCTTGACTCTAAGAACAGTTGAATTCCATGGCCACCTCTTTTTGGCTTTTGCCTGATTTCACTCAAAGAATAAAAAGATTCCTGACATCTGGTGATAAATTTGTCTTTGTCTTGCCCAAGTATTGCTCCTGCAACTAGGTGAAAAACTACTTAAGAGGAAGAGACTTATTAATAAACTTGATGACCAATGGGAAGCAGTACCATATACCATGCTATCATCAAACTTTGACAATACTAAAGTGTGCCTTGTTAGTAAAAATAATAGAAAAACATCAGCAGACCATTTTCCAGAGACCATTTGACGGTATGTCCCAATCTCCACCAGTAAAACCAAAAGAAGAAGACATAATCCATACAGTACTTGGAGATTTTCCTAAAATGTGGACACAGTACAATGGAGCAGTAGTCATTCCCATGTTGACTTTTCCCCAAGTAGTGGTATCTGAACCAGCAAGACAAGAAGAACAGCACCTGTAGAAGCATAGGAAGAACAACCCCCTGCTAATAGAGAACTTGTCAGTCCCATGGTAAGACTAAGACCAGACTACGAAACACCAGCACTATACAGAACGACAAATAGCACAGTTCTCAGTACAACCACTATACAAGTAGCTAAAACCCCTGTAGTAAAAAGGTCGCAACCACAAAGGATCAGATCCCAGAACGTTACAGGGATTAAAGTGCAGTTCCAGAGTAGAATGTAAATATGTTTTCCTTGTTGTATATAAAGATGTATATATGTAACTATGCAACTACCAAGTGTACGCACCTACAGGACTTTACTGCATGAACTTTTGAGCTTTCTTGAACTTTTATTATCTTTAAAAATGGAGCATTATGCCACTGGACTGGTTGTGGTAAAGACTTTGTGTAAATACATTTATTCATCAGCCAATGGTGGAAGGACTAATCACCAAAGTGACTGCATTTTCAAATTGTCTTTTTTGTATTTTTGAATTTTTGAGTCTCTGTACATTTATATTGTTCTTTAACCCCTTCCCAACCTATGGCGTTATAGAGACATCATGAAAGTCGGTGCGTTCCCGACCTATGAGGTCTCTATAAAATCATGAGTTGTTTACGCTCCTGCAGCTCCGGTGACAGTGTCAGTAACAAGTCACCAGAGCTGCAGGATCGCAAGGACCCATACTTTAGCCTGGGGGGTGGCTAAACTCGCTCTGATTGGCAGTAGAAATTGAGACGGCTAATCAGGGCAAGTAACCCCCTTGAATCAGATCTGGAGGGGCGGGACAGCAGGTGCCCTGCCCCTCCTAGCCCCCACCCACTCCAGGGCTGATTAGCCTTCTCGATCCCTTTTCTACCACTCCACCCGGTGGTAACAGTCATGGATGGATGAATGGATGGGTGAGTGGGTGCATGCATGGGTGGATGGATGGTTGAGTGGGTGCATGCATGCATGCATGCATGATTGGATGGATAGATGGGTGGGTGCATGCATGCATGCATGGGTGGATAGATGGATGGGTGCATGCATGGGTGGATGGATGTATGGGTGCATACATGGGTGGATGGATGTGTGCGTGCATGGATGTGTGCGTGCATGGATGTGTCTGCGTGCATGGATGGATGTGTGCATGGATAGATGTGTGCGTGTGTGTGCATGGATGTGTGGATGCGTGCATGCATGTGTGCATGGATGGATGTTGCATGTATGTATGTGTGCGTGCATAGTTGCATGCGTGGATGTGTGGATGCGTGCGTGTGTGGATGTGTGGATGTGTGCGTGCATGGATGGATGTACGCATGGATAGATGTTTGTGTGCATGGGTGGATGTGTGCATGCGTGGATGTGGACATGTGTGGATGGGTGCATGGATGGATGTGTGCGTGCATGGATGTGTAGATGTGTACGTGCATGGAGGGATGTGTGCATGCATGGATATGTGCATACATGGATGCGTGTGTGGATGCGTGCGTGGATGTGTGCGTGCATGGATAGATGTGTGCATGGATAGATGTGTGTGCATGTGTGGATAGGTGCATGCATGGATGTGTGCGTTCATAGATGTGAGCATGCGTGGATGCATGTGTGGATGCATGCATGCATTGATTAGTGGATGTTTGCATGCATGGATGGATGTGTGCATGGATAGATGTGGTGTGTGCATGTGTGGATGTGTGCATGCGTGGATGTGTGAGTGCATGCATGGATGGATGTGTGCATGGATGGAGGTGTGCATGGATGGATGTGTGCATGGATAGATGTGGTTATGCATGCGTGGATGGGTGAATGCGTGGATGATGAGTGCATGGGTGGATGGATGGATGCAAGGATTGATGGATGGATGCAACAAGGGATCAAGTTTCCTCTTGTTGTATTCTCTGGGATCATAGTCATGGTGCACTGTATGACAGATCATTGCCATACAGTGCACCATAACTCTGACCCTAGAGACTGTAGGATCACTTGCTGCAGTCTCTGGATTGAGCAGAGGCGATCAAGCATCATGGGACCTTCGTTGTGGACTACTTTATAATAAAGATGGAGTCCGAATTTTGTTTGTGTTTTTTTTTCAAATAAAAAGATTTTTCTCTATGTGGTGTATTTTTTTTTACTATTTACTAGAGATGCCTAATGGCTGGGTCTAACATTGGCCCGACATTATGAATTTTGGGCTTAGTGCCAGCTGCCAATAAAAAGCTGGCATTAAACCCTTTATTACCCAGTTTGCCATCAGCAACAGAGCAGCTGGAAGAGCCTGGGTACAGCACCAGAAAATGGCGCTTCAATGATTGCGCCATTTTCTAGGGTGGCTGCGGGCTGCAATTTGCAGCATGGGGGGCCAAGAACGCTTTGGCCTCTCCATGCTGAGGATTCCAGCCCCCAGCTGCCTAGTTGTACCTGGCTGGCCCAAAAATATGGCGGAGCCCTACATAATTTTTTTTCTAGAATTAGTTCTAGAAATAAAATAAAATGGGCCTCGCTGTATTTCTGGTTGCCAGCCAGGAACAATGAGGCAGCTGGGGGTTGGTGGCAGTCCGTAGCTGCCAAGTTGTACCTGGCTGGACCAAAAATATGGCGGAACCCCACATCATTTTTTTTCTAAAATCAGTTCTAGAAATGTAAAAAAAAAAGGCCTGTATTTTTGGTTGCCAGCCAACAACTTAGCAGCTGGGGGGCTGGAATCCTGAGCGTGGAGAGCCCCAAACGTGGGCCCCCACATTGCAAATTGCAACTAACAGCCACCCCAGAAAATAGTGCATTCATTAGAGGTGCCATTTTCTGGTACTGTATCCCAACTCTACCAGTTGCCCTTGTGCTGGTGGCACACGGGTTTCTCCATACGTGACATGGTGTCCGCTCACAATTTCAATGGAAAAATTAGCTGCAATTGTTAGCAGAAACCATGTCGCGTATGGAGAGCCCCTCCCTGTGTGCCTGAACATTGGAGCTACCCCACAAGTGACCCCATTTGGAAACTAGACACTCAAGGAACTTATCTAAATGCATAGTGAGCATTTTGAACCCCCAGGTGCTTCACAAATTAATCCGTAAAAATGAAAAATGAAAACATTTGTGGAAAAAAAAGAACGTTTTCATTTTTACAGATCAATTTTTGAAGCACCTGGGGGTTCACAGTGCTCACTATGCATCTAGATAAGTTCCATGGGGGGTCTAGTTTCCAAAATGGGGTCACTTGTGGGGGAGCTCCAATGTTTAGGCACACAGGGGCTCTCCAAATGCGACATGGTGTCCGCTAACAATTTGAATGGAAAATTAGCTCAAATTGTTAGCGGACACCATGTCGTGTTTGGAGAGTCCCTGTGTGCCTAAACATTGGAGTTCCCCCACAAGTGACCCCATTTTGGAAGCTAGACCCCCAAAAAACTTATTTAGATGGGTGGTGAGCATTTTGAACCCCTAGGTGCTTCACAAATTAATCCGTAAAAACGAAAAAAGAACATTTTTGTGGAAAAAAAAGAACGTTTTCATTTTTAAGGATCAATTTTTGAAACATCTTGGGGTTCAAAGTGCTCACCACCCATCAAGATAAGTTCCCTGGGGGTCTAGTTTCTAAAATGGGGTCACTTGTGGGGGAGCTCCAATGTTTAGGCACACAGAGGCTCTCCAAGCGCGACATGGTGTCCCCTAACAATTTGAATGGAAAATTAGCTCAAATTGTTAGTGGACACAATGTTGCGTTTGGAGAGCCCCTGTGTGTCTAAACATTGGAGCTCCCCCACAAGTGACCCCGTTTTGGAAACTAGACCCCCCAGGGAACTTATCTAGATGGGTGGTGAGCACTTTGAATCCCCAGATGTTTCATAAATTGATCTGTAATAATGAAAAAGTACTTATTTTTCACCAAAATTTTATTTTAGCCTAACTTTTTTCATTTTCACATGGACAACAGGATAAAATACATTAAAAAATTACCGTATATACTCGCGTATAAGCCGAGTTTTTCAGCCCAAAAATTGGGCTGAAAAGTCTCCCCTCGGCTTATTTGCGAGTATATACGGGACCCCTCACTGTTTGGCGCCCCCACCTCAGGATGCCCCCCCCCCCATACGCAGCGCTGCACTCATACATTACCAGCCTGTCAGCTGTCAACCTCCGGTGGCGGATCGCGGCTCCAGGCTCCGGCCTCCATCTTCATCTGTGTCTTCCTGCATGTCACATGACCGGCCGGCGTCGCAATGACGTCATCGCGATGAGCCCCGGTCACAAAGGAGGAAGACACAGATGAAGATGGAAGCCGGAGCCTGGAGCCGCGATCCGCCACCGGAGGATGACAGCTGACAGGCTGGTAATGTATGAGCGCAGCACTGCGTGCGGGGGGGGCCATCCTGAGGTGGGGGCGCCAAACAGTGAGGGGGGTCTGGGGCTGCTGTGTACTACCCCTGGGGCTGCTGTGTACTACCCCTGGGGCTGCTGTATATACCCCTGGGGCTGCTGTGTACTACCCCTGGGGCTGCTGTGTACACCCATGGGATGCTGTATATACCTCTGGGGCTGCTGTGTACTACCCCTGGGGCTGCTGTGTACTACCCCTGGGGCTGCTGTGTACTACCCCTGGGGCTGCTGTGTACTACCCCTGGGGCTGCTGTGTACACCCCTGGGGCTGCTGTATATACCCCTGGGGCTGCTGTGTACTACCCCTGGGGCTGCTGTGTACTACCCCTGGGGCTGCTGTGTACTACCCCTGGGGCTGCTGTATATAGCCCTGGGGCTGCTGTGTACTACCCCTGGGGCTGCTGTGTATACCCCTGGGGCTGCTGTGTATACCCCTGGGGCTGCTGTGTACTACCCCTGGGGCTGCTGTGTACACCCCTGGGGCTGCTGTATATACCCCTGGGGCTGCTGTGTACTACCCCTGGGGCTGCTGTGTACTACCCCTGGGGCTGCTGTGTACTACCCCTGGGGCTGCTGTGTACACCCCTGGGGCTGCTGTATATACCCCTGGGGCTGCTGTGTACTACCCCTGGGGCTGCTGTGTACTACCCCTGGGGCTGCTGTGTACTACCCCTGGGGCTGCTGTGTACTACCCCTGGGGCTGCTGTGTATACCCCTGGGGCTGCTGTGTACACCCCTGGGGCTGCTGTGTACACCCCTGGGGCTGCTGTGTACACCCCTGGGGCTGCTGTGTACACCCCTGGGGGCTGCTGTGTACACCCCTGGGGCTGCTGTGTATACCCCTGGGGCTGCTGTATATACCTCTGGGGCTGCTGTGTACTACCTAAGGGCTGCTGTATACCACTGGGGCTGCTGTATATACTGCTGGGGCCTGCATACCACTGGGGAGGCTGCTGTATACTACCACTGGGGGGGCCTATATACCACACTGCTGGGGGCTGTATACTTGTGCTGGGGTCCACCCTCGGCTTATACACGAGTCAATAGGTTTTCCCAGGTTTTGGGGCAAAAGTAGGGAGGTCGGCTTATACACGGGTCGGCTTATAGACGAGTATATACGGTATTTGGGCAATTTCTCCAAAATACTTTGATACCTCATGTGTGGTCATAAACCACTGTTTGGGCGCATGGCAAGGCTCAGAAGTGAAGGAGCGTCATTTCACTTTTTGAATGGAAAATTAGCACCAAATGTCAAATTGCGCTCCTTCCCTTCTGAGCCCTGCCGTGAACCCAAACAGTGGTTTATGACCACATATGAGGTATCGGTGTACTCATGAGAATTTATTTGCACAACAACTTTTAGGATCCATTTTATCCTGTTGTCCAGGTGAAAATGAAAGAATTGAGGCTAAAAGTACATTTTTGTTAGGAAAATTAAAATGTCCATTTTTTCCTTTCACATTGCTTTAGTTCATGTGAAGCACCTAAAGGGTTAATAATCTTCTTGAATGTAGTTTTTGAGTAGCTTGAGGAGTGCAGTTTTTGGAATGGTGTCATTTTTGGGTATTTTCTGTCATGTACGCCCCTCAAACAGACTTCAAATGTCATGTGGTCACTAAAATGGTTTTGTAAATTTTGCTGGTGAGAAATTGCTGATGAACTTTGAACTCTTATAACTTCCCACCCAAATTTTTTTTTCCCAAAATTGTGCTGATGTAAAGTAGACATGTGGGAAATGTTATTTATTAACTATTTTGTGTCACATAACTCTGGTGTAGCAGAATAAAATTCCAAAATTTGCAAATTGCGAAATTTTCTAAATTTTTGCCAACTTTTTTGATTTTTTCACATAAAAATGCAAAAATTATCGACCTAAATTTAATACTAATATAAATCCCAATATGTCACGAAACAACAATCTCAGAATCGCTAGGATCCATTGAAGCGTTCCAGAACTATTACCTCATAAATGGACACTGGTCAGAATTGACAAAAATGCCAAGGTCTTTAGGGTCAAAATAGACTGGGTCCTGAGGGGGTTAATAATTGTTCATGTTTTCTCCTTTGAAAAAGGTTACCTCAGTCCACGAGTACTGAATTTCACCAGGGGGGAATGTGGCACCCCAGAGTCCGGTTACCACAATGTCATTATCTCCCCCAAGGGGTAGTGTCATACCTGAGAGCAACAGAGTGAATCCGAATCAGGGAAAACCCAAAGGACACAACATCTTTCTGCCTGCAGGCCTGAAGCTGGAGATCTAAAACACTGTTTCAGGGCAGCTCCCCTATAAATTCTGGTTTAGGGCGGAGTTAGTCAGTTCAGTTCCTGGGAGGACTGTGAAGAGGACCTGTGGACTGGAGCAGTGCTAAGCTCATCCCTGGACAACTAGACTTAGCTTGAGTTACCCGTAGGCAAGGGTCTGAGGAAGGAGAGGAGAGTCTGGGGAGCAGAGTGGTGTTGAGCTCACCCCAGAGGAGTAGGTGCCAAGAAACAGACACCGGAGTCTGAGGCTGTGCAGGGCCTAACATCCTAGCAGCCAATACCAGAGGGTGGGTGATTCCAAGTCTCCCATCCACACCAAGTGCCTGGAGGCCAAGTAGCATTTAGAGCCCAGGACACCTGTGAAGTGGGGCTGGAGAAGGACTCAAGCTGACTGTCATACGGCACCCAGCAGGAGAGAGACGCAACTAAGCTTAAGCAGCTGCAGGGACCTACTAGAAAAGCGCAGCAGGGAGGCCTCAGAACTTGCCGGGTGAGGAGAACCCCGAGTTGCTCCAAGGTTGCTGGATTCCAGCCATACCATCTATCCTTGTCCCAGTATAAGCAGTAAAGGACTTGAAGAACCAGCAAAACGTGAGTCTGTCAGTTACTTCGCACCCCTCCATCCTGCACTCTACACCCTTTCAACATCCACTGCCCTGGGGATCTGCTCCACCTGTGAGGAGCACATCCTAGCTGCCCATCCATTGTCCCTAGAGGTTCTGCAGAAGTGGTGGCCATTCATAGCTACAAACCACGGGTGGCGTCACAAATAACTTTTCCTTTTAAACCACCCTATTCCCAAAAAATTTTTAACAACTGAACCCAGGGTCACGGAGCCGGGTCTTGACCCCTGTGACTCCCGAGAAACACCACAACCCAGTTCCGAGTACCCCACGGCCCTGGAGCGAGTCACAGCAAATGTGGAAAACTAACTCATCTAGGAATAAAACAACTAGACAGAAGTGATCACACTTTTTTTAAAAAATTGCAATACTTGCAATCCAGTTTAGGATTTTCAACCAGTTGACTGGAGACCATGATAAACCATGGCATAACACCTCAAGATAATTTTAAATGAGCATATAAAAAATCGTCTGTTTTTCAACAATTTCAATCCATATGATATCTGTTTTTTATATCAGTAGTTATTACAGTTTAAAAAACAAAATACAGTTTTCAAACAATTTAAATGTATCCATAAAAATATAATGCAGTATATTTGATCTATATGGTATACAATATTTTGTACCTATAGACTCAAAAAGGTGAGTCTCATGAGAAATAAGGAGAAGATTGTGCAAGCTGTGATTTTTTTTCACATTTCGCATGAACATTCAATCCAAGAAAAAAAAAGTAGACCCAAATCCTGTCAGTTTATAGTAGAAAGCACTTGGTGGTGAGGTTAGCTGGGAGGTGAGAATGAATTTATTTTGTGTTCTATGTTTAATATGCTCTGAGAGAGATCCTAGAGCATTAAAAAAACATTCAATTTGCAGAAAATTATTTAGCTGCAAATCGAATTTCTCTGAAAAATTAACATGTGCTGAATTCAAATGTCAGCAGATTGTCTCATATCTGCTATTGAATTTTATGAAATATGTATCTAATCACAGTGGCGTATCTAATCACAGTAGCTATAGTTCATCTAAATGCACAGGGGACCAAAAAGGTAAGGCATAGTCAAAGCAAAATTGTGCTTTTTATGGACAGCAAAGGGCAAATTTACTATACTTTCACACGGTCCTTTTGCATCTGTGTCTGCCAGTGCCTCAACACCTTGTAAATAGAGATGAGGGGTGTTTGATTCAAATTGTTCGCCAATCTCAAATTCAAGCTGTTTTGGGCGGTGTTCGAGTCATTCGCCAAATTTGAACAATTTGCTTCAAATTCGACAGTTCTAGGTTATGTTAGATAACGCTTCAATCACCATAAGCTTAAAACTAACCCTAACCCTGTTAATGAATGTGAATATCCAGTTTCTGTGTATAGTGTGCGGGTGGGTTTACATCAGTGCTGCAGAAATAAAGTCGATCTCCATTTTTTTCTCCTATCTGCATATACAGTGGGGCAGTGCAGGCTGTCACCCAATCACACTCACACACAGCAAAGTGCATTTTTTGCACACAAGCAAGGTCAGGCATCATTGGCTGTGTAAGTCACATGTCCTAGCCCTATAAGACCCGGCCATTTTCCCCATCGCCACCATTTGCTCATTGCTGCAGCTCTTTGTCAGATGGCACCGCCGCTGCTGCTGTGGGCGCTATACAGTGAAAACTGTCAATTTTCCTCTTATTCAGCTAGTGAGCGAATATAAAGTGAGATAGATAGGTTTAGGGAGTAGGAACTGGAGGGAGGGTGCACATTTTAGGAATATCAGCCCTTTTGAGGGCTACTTCATAGGAATATACGGAGTAGGGACTAGTTGTGTATCAGCCCTTTCCAGGTCTACTTCATAGAAGTAAGGGCTACCTGTAATCTCAGCCCTTTGGGCTAGGTTAGAGCAGTTCATAGCAGTTTTTGCCAGACATGTGTGTGCCAGTGCTGTGCAAGTGTTTTTCACAGCATCTGGCCACATCTAGCTCAGGGAATCATTTAGGGCAGGTAGTGTAGCACTGCTGTAAAGAAAGCTACACTATCTGTCTTAAGTAGGCTTTTTTTGCTGCATCTAGTCCAGGCAATTTGTTCGGGCTAGTAGCAGTGTTACTTACACAATGGTGTAGCCCACTTGTGAAAGAAGCTACACCGCCTGTGAAGTTCCTACTAATTTTTAATTGCACCTTGCCCAGGTCTCACTCCGGGTCAAGTAGCAGTTTCACAAAAAGAAGTTGTGCAGGACACTTCTAATACAAGCAACTACACCGCCTGTGTAATTCCTACTAATTTTTAACTGCACCTTGCCAAGGTCTCACTTTGGGCCTAGTAACAGTGTTGGTTCAGTCACCGCTGCTCAATTTACATCCAACTTTTTCTTGTCCAACAACTGCACAGTTGCCAATTTTGTCACATACAAAATGAGTGGCAAAAGCCCTGCTGCTGGTGGAAAGGTGAGTAGGCAAGGTTGAAAGGGAAAAAAAGTTTGTGTCCGTGGGGTAGATGCTAAAGCTACATTAACATCTTCTGAAGAAAGACAATCTTCCAGCCAAATTATGATGTCTATTTCTTTGCGTGGCCAATCAGATATGATCCCTTTCTTACGGACATGACCATCAATACCACTTGTAAATGAGGCACAAAAACAGCAGGTGCTTGAATGGATCGCAAGTGCTCCATCAAGTGGCCTCTCCTCCACCTCAACTTGTACATCACAAACCCTCCAGTCATCTGAGGTGTCAGCCCAATTGCACTTGATTCCTCCCAGCTCCCAAGTCTCAAGCCGCCCTACTGAACGTGGTTGAGTCTGCAAAGCTGTTCAGTCACACAATAGCCTGGGAATCAGAGGTCTGCTCCAAAGATGCAGTGGGTCCAGACAAGTTAATGATCTGCCCTGATGCCCAGAAGCTTTGTGAGTCAGATCCAGGCCCAGATGAAGAAGGTTCTGACCTTCATGTAGACCCTCATTCCCTAACTACTCTTGGTGGACACATAGAGGATGATGCTGATGAGACTCAGATACCAGATTAGATTGACAAATTAAGCTTTCAGTTAAGGCAGGAAGAGGTTGTCTCTGAAGACAAGGGGTGTGAGAACACAGAGGATGATGATGAGGTTGGAGATCCCACTTACTGTCAACCCACAGTCAGCCAGTCAATGAGGTCATCAGAGAAGGTGGAGAAAGATGTTACTGACGACGATGTTAGGTTGCACCTTCCTGGACATAGACAGAGTACTGGAAGCACATCAACAACTGCATCCACAGCCACAACTCTGCCTCTGAGCAGAAGTCGTGGTGGCTCTGCAGCTCGCATGGGCTCTAAGCCTTGCCTAGCCTGGGCCTTTTTTTGACATCGTCAAGGATCTCCCAACTCATGTCATCTGCAAGATTTGTCACAAATCTCTGAGTAGAAGCCAAAAACTCACTAGCTTTAGTACTTTATGTATGAATTGCCACATGGACATGAAGCACAAGTCGCAGTGGGAAGCTCACTGTGCTAGAATGCGAGCCTACCACCGTCTGCCCCACCAAGTGCATCCGTGTGCTCTTCATCATCTGTGACTGTGGGGACAGCTGTCACACATGCTTTTGGACGCAGACCTTCCACCTCTTTACCCGCAACAGGCAGTGTGATTGGCAGGTTGTCACTTGGTTTTCAAGTGGACAATGCTGGTGGTGTTGAGCTCTCTCAGATATCGAGAGCACCACCTTTGGATGAAGGCAACATTACATCTTCACCTGCACCTCCCTCACAGACCTGCAGTTTGACGGAGACACCCTACTCAACCCCGTCTCAGCACAGCAGCCAGCCTTCCATCATGCATGGAATTCAAGCATGGACAGGGGCGTTACATGTTGCTGACTGGGCATTGGTTAACTATGGTGAGAGCTGGAGAAGGGGCTGCTGTCCAAGTCTTGCCGTCCCCACGAGTTCTGCGTCCATCCTCTGCAGGTAGAAGCTCCTTCACTGCTTCTGTCTCCTCAACCTCATCTCGGTCCTCCACCTCCGCCCAAAGCCTGTCTGGTAATGCCACCGGCGTTGTAATTGCACAGAAGGAATCCTGCATGCCTTCTTATTATGCTGGCAGCAGGGCTCAATGCCATCAGGTGGTCTTTACCTTGAAATGCCTGGGAAATGTGAGTCACACAGCTGAAGAGTTGTAGTCAGTTCTGGCGACCGAGTTTCAGCAATGGTTGTCTCCGCTCAACCTGCAGCCAGGGAAGGCCGTGTGCGACAATGCTGCAAACCTGGATGTGGCCCTTTGCCAGGGCAATATCACACATGTGTATTGTATGGCTCACGTGTTGAATCTGGTTGTCCAGCAATTTTTGACACACTATCCCGGCCTAGATGGGCTTCTGCAGAGGGCACGGTCACTGTGTGCTCACTTCCGGCGTTCGCATCCCACATCTCAATGACTTGCTTCACTACAGAAGTCTTTCGGCTTGCCCGTTCACCAGCTGAAGAGCGATGTGCTGACACGCTGGAATTCTACTCTGCACATGTTGCAGCAACTGTGGCAGCACTTCCGAGCCCTGGTGCAATGTTATGACGTATAGCCTGGGCCAACAAGATCCAGAGGTGGGGCAGATCACGATGCAGGAGTGGTCTCAGATCAAGGACCTATGCACCCTTCTGCACTGTTTTGAGATGGCGACAAAGATGTTTAGTGCTGATGATGCCATTATCAGCATGACTATTCCGGTCATCTACATGCTGGAGTACACTCTAAACAATATTCAGAGTCAGGTGGTGGGACAAGAGGAGGTGTAGGAAGTACAGGAGGAGTCCTATGCGGAAGAGATGACAACATCTCCAAGGTCCTCACGGTCGGCAGCACCAAGACGGCAGGCATGGTAGGATGGGGAGAGGGATTAACGAGGGCGTATGGTAGCATCCAAACTCTGGAGGAAGGTGCAGGAGCCCAGGAAAAAATGGAGGACTAACTGGCGATAGGCATGGAACAGTCAGCAGATGAGGGAGACCTTGATGATATTTCTGCTGTGCGAGGTTGGGTGGAGAGGGCAGAGGAAGGAAGCATGATTCTCACCTCCCCACAACCAACACAACAAGGACTTGGTCCTCCTGGATGCGCAAGACACATGAGCGCCTTCTTGCTGCACTACCTGCAACATGAACCTCAGATTGTCCAAATTAGAAGTAATGCCGACAACTGGGTTGCCACACTGTTAGATCCCCAGTACAAGACCAAATTTGCCGAAATAATTCCTGCCATACAAAGGGACGTGCGTATGCAGGAGTATCAGCAAAATAAGCAACAAACATTGCAGACCATATTTTTAGCGGACCTTGCAAAAACGCATAGTATCAAACTCAATGCACTTCAATGGGTGCGTTAATGGGTCACAGTCAATGGGTGCGTTAACGCATGTGTTTTTACACATTTGCACATGTTAAAAATGCATCAGTTTAGTGGATGCATAACGCAAGTGTGAACCTAGCCTTAGTCACGTTATTTGTACACAAAAGCAGCACAAACGCAAAAAGCTTGTGCTGCTTTGCTGTGTTCTTGTACATAGAAATGCAGCACAAAAAATATGCACAGTGGACACTTAACCTTAGGGTTCAGTAGGACCCAAATGTCAGGAGTATTATGGATAATATTCAATACTCATTAAATAAGTTGTCTCTAAATTGAATTCAAATTCAAACAAAATGTTGTTGAACTTCAGTAAATGAAGTAAATGAAGTTAATTTTTAATTTCCACACAGTATTATATTTTCATTGTAAATATGTATATATCCCATTCCCCACAGACAACCTAACCAGTCAATTAAAAGTGTGTTTATTAATTGTCAAATCTAAAATTCTCAGTTCTCTTTAGGAAAACATAATTGAATGATCCAAATATATAAAGAAAGGAGGCACTCACCCATATGTAAAATTGGTCTCTGGCTTTTTTATTCAGCCTTCTGGCATGAAGCAGGGTGCAGGTTGCAGGGGAGGGGGTGTTGGAGGTGCAGACAACAGCGACTGTTTCGGATGTAATCACCCTTCAACTGGTCAAAGACCAATTTTACATATGGGTGAGTGCCTCCTTTCTTTATATATTTGGACTATTATCTAGTGCTGACACAGGCGTGCACCCCCATTGAATGACTATCTGCTGCTATATTGGTACAAGGTGTCCAGTGCCCCCATTCATTCTTTGTTAAGTTTATAATTGAATGATCAGTGGCACAATATACAGTCTGTTAAAATGGACGTATGCAGGTCTCATGAAAAAAAAGTTTTGCAATAATAAACTACCATATGCATTGGGGACATAATAAATAACTGTGTCTTGTACTGTAAAGTCTATTGCCTTACCAGTGTGAGAGCAAAATAAAACAGATTAGACATGGATAATTAGAGAAATCTCTTTAAAATATCATTCCGCAACCTGAAAATAGTTTGTTAATGATTGTCAGAAGTCCTCTGAGCAACAGCTAGACAATCTGAATGAAGAGAAATATTTTATTCACTTACTACAACTTCAAAATAACAAAACTTTACAGACAGATTGCCATAACACATATCCCTATCAAAGAGTTTCTTCTAAAGAAAAGTGCCTTATTAGTCACAGAACAAAGGTGGTGTAAACAATAAAGTTAGAGTTTGCCAACTTACTCAAACTTACAGACATAATCATATTAACAACTGAAAAGCTAAAAATATAAGTAATATAAATTTGAATAAAAACAAAATGGATTATGGCTTTTGCAAGTTGTCCAAAACAAACAACTAAACAATAGAGATGAGCCACCACCCTGGTGTCCGAATTCGATTTGATTTGTCGAATTTGCTGTGTGTTCCTCGAAGGTTTGTCGAATGTTCATCGAACACCATCGAACACGTCAAACACCATTGAAAATCAATGTAAAATGTGCTATGTTAGTACTGGGTGGGGGGAGCAACTACAGGGAGGGGGGAGCATCGGGAGCAGGGAGCGAAAGACACAGACAGGAAGCCGGCGGTGAGATGAGGACTTCACCGACGGCTTTCCTGCTCTGTGCTGCGCTCTCCGCTCCCTGATGCCCCCTCCCCGCTCCCTGGATCTGCTCCCCCTGCCTGGTCCTAACTTAGGAACAGGTGGGGAGGCGGCCGGGGGAGCGATGAGGGAGCATCAGGGAGCAGGGAGTGCAGAACAGAGGAAAAAAGCAGACGGTGAAATCTCACCGCTGGCTTTCCTGCCGGTTATTTCAAATGATCAGCTGATGCAGATCAGCTGTTCATTTGGAGTAGCCGCGGTGATGTCAAGGAAAGGTTCACGTGAGTTCATGCAGCATGAACTCACATGAATTTTCCCATGGCTGCACAGCTCAGCTACATCTCTGGTAGAGGTTCTCTACCTGAGATGTAGCTGAGCTAAAGAAGAAGACTCCACTGGACTACGTCGGACGGAAGAGGAATTTTTTTAATAAAGATGAAGTCTCCAAGTGTATTTTTTGTTTTATTTCCAATAAAATATTTTTTTCTCTGTGTTGTGTTTTTTTTTTTTTTTTAAATCACTAGAAATTCATGGCGGTCATGTCTAATATTGGCGTGATCCCATGAATTTCGGGCTTAAGGCCAGCTGATAACACAAAGCTGGCCCTAACTCCTTTATTACCTAGTGAGCCATGGCACCAGGGCCATGGATGAGCTGGGTTCAGCGCCAGAAGATGGCGCTTCTCTGAACGCGCCATTTTCTGGGGTGGCTGCGGGCTGCAATTTGCAGCGAGGGGTGCCCAGAAAGCTTTGGCTTCCCTGTGCTGCGGATTCCCCCAGCTGCCTAGTTGTACCTGACTGGACATGGAAATAGCAGGGAGCCCCACATATTTTTTTTTCTTTATTTTTTCATGAATTTCATGAAATAATAAAAAAAAAAAAAGGGCTTCTTTCTATTTCTGTTTCCAGAAACTTAGAATCAGGCAGGGGGTGCAGATCCAGGGAGCGGGGAAGGGGCATCAGGGAGCGGGGAACACAGCACAGAGCTGGAAAGCCGGCGGTGAAGTCCTCTCTTCTCACTGCCAGCTTCCCCGCCCTGGTCCTTTGCTCCTTGCTCCCTTGTTCTTTGCTTACCGCCCGGTCCTAACTTAGGATCGGGATGGGAGGCGGCAGGTGGAGCAGAGGATAGGGATGGGAGGCTGCGGGGGCAGTGGATCGGGGTGAATGATTGTTTAAAAGCCGGCTGCTTTTTACTGCTGGCTTTTAAACAATCATACCCCCATTTCAGCCTTTTGCAGCCTTTTCCTCTGCCCCAGACCACTTTATAGGGTCCTTTTGGTGAACGAACTGTTATCGAACATAACCTCAAACTGCCGAATTTGAAGCAAATTGTTCGCATTCGTCGAATGACTCGAACATTGCCCAAAACAGCTCGAATTTGAGATTGGCGAACAGTTCGAATCGAACATGCTAATCTCTACTAAAGAAACAAAATCTTGAAAAGTGGTAGAGATTCAGGGCACTAAGTGGCAGTATCAACCGTCATGCTCCGGGCAACTTGCCCTATAGGCAGGTCCTTCCCCTGGTGGTGCTAATCCACAGCACAAGTAATAGTAGATATATGAAGAACGAGGCAGCACTCACCAGTATTTTGCGACAGTGGTCTCTTTAATCCAGCATGTTCAAGGACAGGGTGCAGGGAGGTGACCACGGAGGGCGGACGATGACACCATTTCGCAAGAAACATCGAACCCGTAGAAGCTAATTTTCTTGCGAAACGCCGTCGTTGTCCGCCTTCCGTGGTCACCTCCCTGCACCCTGTCATGAATCCTTGAACATACAGGATTAAAGAGACCACTGTCGCACAATACTGGTGAGTGCTGCCTCTTTCTTCATATATAAAAAAATCTTGAGTTAATCAATACTTTTTTATATGATAGTTGGAACAAACATTCTTTTCAGGTATGTACATGTTCTATATTCAGATACTGTACTTTATTTTCATTTACTAATGCAGATTATTGTAAAGCATTATTTAGTTCTCTATTAAAATAAAAGTAAGATGTCCTCCACCACAGTCTTCTGCCCCTACAGCCCACACACAGTATGATACACCCACAACCCCCACACAGTGAGATTATCCACAGCATCTCGACATACAATGTTATACTCCCTCACATAATATGATGCACCCATTGTCTCCATGCACAATATGATGCCTCCATACACAGTATGATGCCCATACTGTTCTGCCAATGTGACGCCACTGCATGCACCCACGTAATATGATGTCACCACAGCCCTCACCCTATATCATTCACTTCATGACCCACAACAAATTACGATGCCACTGCAGTACCATACATGCAATATGATGGCTCGGACAAATTATGATGCCCCCTACAGACCCACCCACACAGTGTTAGGCTCCCCCAAAAAAGGATAGTCACTCATCCTCCCAAATAGAATGATGCAGTCATAATCCTCTCCACAATATAATGCCATATAGGCCCTAACAAGTTATGACAACATAATGTCCAATTGGCTTCTCTTCTCTGTGCATCATGTGGTGGATTGAGACTTCATATACGCATGAGCTAGTGATGTCATCACACCTGCTGCAGAGAAACTAAGATGCAGTGGAAAAATGGTGGAAAAGAGAGCAGGAAGCTCCCTATTCCACCATTTTATTCAGCTATATCTGAAACCTAAGGATGCAGATACCATTCAAATTGGCAAACAGGAGGGTAAAGGCCACTGCATTGTATGGAATTCCATTATTAATAGCCCTCTGGCTGTCCCAGTACATGAGTCAGACAGAAACAGCCAAAAAGCCAGTAGTGCTCCAAC
Source organism: Allobates femoralis (assembly GCA_033576535.1). NCBI lineage: Eukaryota > Metazoa > Chordata > Amphibia > Anura > Aromobatidae > Allobates > Allobates femoralis. Next base: position 547,709,920 of record JARQOC010000002.1, on the reverse strand, counting down.
AGTGGCAGTTTTTCCAGGTCTGCAGTGCCCTAAGCAAAGGTTTGTCAAGCCTGCTGCAGTAGATATTTTTGATAAGCAGAGCACATGGAAGGAGACCGTTGCTGACTCCATTGCTAGCTTCTAATATCCAAAACAAGTGAAAGCAGGTAAATAAAATAAGACAAGAAGACTTTAGCAACTTTAGGTATTTTTTTTAAACTGAAATAAAGACGTTTCCTCTTCCAAAGTGATCTACAAAGTTTGCACTCTGGAGGAAAATTGTAAACAGAAAATTAAAATTTAGATACTCTTTAATTCACCAATAGACTTTAACTTAGTTGGGCTCCTATTAAACTCTTGATGAGGGATATGGTTACAGATGCCATTGAAGGGTTTAAAACATGGTGATCTAAAGCTTTTTCTATTTCATTGCCATCATCAAAAAAATTGTGATACTAAGACTCATGATTAACTAAACTTTGTATCCGAGATTAAAATATTACTCAATGTATCTTTTATTTCTCTACTGAATCCAGAATACAGAAAAATGGGTCAAAAGAAGTGGTCTTTACATCAAACTCATGAATATCTGCACTTTCAGAAAAGTCTAGCATCACTTTGGAAAGCACTGGCTCAAAACTTAGATATGGTTATAACTTTGTCATTCACCTGAAAATCAATTCTGTCAGTACAAACAGCTGGCATAGCAGGCCTATTGGTGCAAAAGCATATTAAAACCAAGATTTTGGTGAAACTCTAAGGGGCCCGTCACACGGTGCCACCCCGCCGGAGATGTTGGTGGTGACTGGCGGGAGCGCGCATGTTTTTGGTGCCCCGCCAGCGTCGCCGCCCCCTGTTTACACGGGGAGACACCTCCGGCGATGAACCAGCTCCCATCGCCTGTCAGGTCGCCGGCGGCCGTTTACATGGGGCAATGTGTACACATCTCCCCATATCGGCCGCTTGGTTTCAGAACACTGCTCTGAAACCAGGCGACCAGTAAAAGGCGTCGCCATCTCCTAATTACATTAGGCGATGCAGGAGCGATATCGGTGCTGATAGGCCACGCCCATACATCGCCTAAAAAAACGGCGGTATCATCGCCACGTGTGATGGTACCCTAAAGTTAAACTTAAAAGAACTTGATACAATGCTGCCTGCCATTACAGGCACCCCTTCATTTTATTTATAGGCTGTACAATCTCTTCAGAAATAAATGGAAATCTACCAGTTATATCCTCAGGATTTTTCAATTATTGGTCCAAAGTAACAACAATAAAACATTGTTTGTCAACTTACAGTGCCTACAAGTAGTATTCAACCCCCTGCAGATTTAGGTGGTTTGATAAGATGCAAATAAGTTAGAGCCTTCAAACTGCAAACGAGAGTAGGATTTATTAACAGAAGCATAAATCTTACAAACCAAAAAGTTATGTTGCTCAGTTGAATTTTAATAAATTTTAAACATAAAAGTGTGGGTCAATTATTATTCAACCCCTTAAACCACCAGCATTCTGTTTGGTCCCCCTAAAGTGTTAAGAAGTAGTTCAGGCACAAAGAACAATGAGCTTCACATGTGTGGATTAATTATCTCTTTTGCCAGCCTTTTCTGACTATTTAAGACCCTCCCCAAACTTGTGAACAGCACTCATACATGGTCAACATGGAAAAGACAAAGGAGCATTCCAAGGCCTTCAGAGACAAGATCGTGGAGGGTTACAAGGCTGGCAAGGGGTACAAAACCCTTTCCAAGGAGTTGGGCCTACCTGTCTCCACTGTTGGGAGCATCATCCGGAAGTGGAAGGCTTATAGAACTACTGTTAGCCTTCCACGGCCTGGACAGCCTTTGAAAGTTTCCTCCCGTGCCGAGGCCAGGCTTGTCCGAAGAGTCAAGGCTAACCCAAGGACAACAAGGAAGGAGCTCCGGGAAGATCTCATGGCAGTGGGGACATTGGTTTCAGTCAATACCATAAGTAACGTACTCCACCGCAATGGTCTCCGTTCCAGACGAGCCCATAAGGTACCTTTACTTTCAAAGCGTCATGTCAAGGCTCGTCTGCAGTTTGCTCATGATCACTTGGAGGACTCTGAGACAGACTGGTTCAAGGTTCTATGGTCTGATGAGACCAAGATCGAGATCTTTGGTGCCAACCACACACGTGACGTTTGGAGACTGGATGGCACTGTATACGACCCCAAGAATACCATCCCTACAGTCAAGCATGGTGGTGGCAGCATCATGCTGTGGGGCTGTTTCTCAGCCAAGGGGCCTGGCCATCTGGTCCGCATCCATGGGAACATGGATAGCACGGCCTACCTGGAGATTTTGGCCAAGAACCTCCGCTCCTCCATCAAGGATCTTAAGATGGGTCGTAATTTCATCTTCCAACAAGACAACGACCCAAAGCACACAGCCAAGAAAACCAAGGTCTGGTTCAAGAGGGAAAAAATCAAGGTGATGGAGTGGCCTAGTCAGTCTCCTGACCTTAACCCAATTGAAAACTTGTGGAAGGAGCTCAAGATTAAAGTCCACATGAGACACCCAAAGAACCTAGATAACTTGGAGAAGATCTGCATGGAGGAGTGGGCCAAGATAACTCCAGAGACCAGTGCCGGCCTGATCAAGTCTTATAAAAGACGATTATTAGCTGTAATTGCAAACAAGGTTATTCCACAAAATATTAAACATAGGGGTTGAATAATAATTGACCCACACTTTTATGTTTAAAATTTATTAAAATTCAAGTGAGCAACATAACTTTTTGGTTTGTAAGATTTATGCTTCTGTTAATAAATCCTACTCTCGTTTGCAGTTTGAAGGCTCTAACTTATTTGCACTTATCAAACCAGCTAAATCTGCAGGGGGTTGAATACTACTTGTAGGCACTGTATATGTTGCAAAGAAGAAACAGAATAAGCAGCATGTGCAGCAGTAAAGGGGCCCCAAATTAATACTTGGTTGCACAATCTTTGGCATTGATGACACGCTCCAAACGTTTCTTCAGCTCAAAACAAGTCCCCTTTTCTTTATAATTGCTTTCCTTCTAACAGATCACATAAAACAAGATCGGATACTTTTTCTCTATCTCAGGAAAGATTCTTAATCAAGATAATTAATTCCATTTTCCTTTATTTAATCTCAATAAAAACATTAAAAACATTTAAAGCATCACCTCCGGGGAAACACATCAGAAGCTGACCAAATACATACTTATTTCATAGTAATACATCCATTGACCTTTATATATTAAATACACAATACTTGTAAGCATTAACATATATGTAAGTGTACAAATTAACACTAACAGGGGTTTATCCGTATATACACAGGTGATACAAGCTTCACCAATTAGCTCTTTTTACCCAAATTATCCTGGGAGTCTAATTATATTCAACCCAGAAAGGACTACACAAATCTTTCATTATTATTATGTCCCACTCCCCCGTCATCAATCCTTAAGGAGACTATGTTATGGCGCCCCCCGGATGAAGCTGGTAGCGAAACAGCTGTAGGGGAGGAGGAACCACAGACACTGACCGAGAAAAACATTCAGGTATGAACTTTGTCCGCAGGGGGAATTATTAGTCCGTATGTTCCATGTTATTAACTTCAGAAGAGGATTAAGGAGGTGCTGTTAGGGTTCTCAGCTATAGTAATTGGAGATTGGGTGGTAAGAACTATTAACCCTATAAAGAACAGGTGCATTATAGATCTAGATGAAGGACCTATATAAAGTAATACTAGATGCCATGTATAAGTAATTATTGAGAGCTATAACATAGTCTCCTTGAGGATTGATGACGGGGGAGTGGGACATAATAATAATAAAAGATTTGTTTAGTCCTTTCTAGGTTGAATATATTTAGCCTCCCAGGATAATTTGGGTAATTGTTTTATGTGATCCAAACGTTTCTTGTAGCCATCCATAAGCTTTCTGCCCTTCTCAATTAGTATTTTGTCCCACTCTCCCTTTTCATTTTGTTCAAGCTCTTTAATGTTTGCAGGATTCTTTTTCCCAGTAGCAGATTTCCGCTCAATCCAAAGATTTTCAATCAGATTGAGGTCAAGACTCATTGCTGGTCTTTTTAAAACCACCCATTTTTTTCTTTTTCAACCATTCCTGTGTATTTTTACATGTGTGCTTTGGGTCATTGTCTTTCTGAAAAATCCATGATTTTCAGCTCAAACCAAATTTTCTTACACTGAGTAAGATATTTCTTTTTAAAATCTCTTGATAATTCTCTGATTTCATGTTTTCTGTTATATGTCCAAGACCTCCAGTACTAGACACAGCAAAACAACCACGTATCATTATGCATTGTCTACCATGCTTAACTGTTGGTAGGGTGTTCTTTTCCTTATTAGCTTCATTGTGCCATCTGTAAACAAACTGTTGTGTTGCTTTACCAAAAATGTCTATTTTTGTTTCATCCATCCACAGAACATTTTTGCAAAAGGATTGCTGTTTGTCAAGGTACTCTTTGGCAAAGATCAGTCATTCCTTTTTATGTATTTTCCCCTGCTACAGTTTCTTTCTTGGCCTTCACCCATAAAGCTCCGCTTGATTGAATGTGTTGCTTATGGTACTTTTTTAACACCCAGGCAATTTTCCATTTTTCGTTTTTCCCTCCAAATCTTCCAAGAGCCATAAAATGTTTTATTTTTGTCAATATAGACATGTGAGGACTTGTTTTTATGGGACAAGTTGCACTTTAAGAAGAAACCATTTATTTTACCATATAGTGTAAAGGAAAATGGAAAACAAATTCCAAGTGCAGTGAAATTGCAAAATAAAGTGCAATCACACTTTTTTTTTTTATTCACCATATTCACCATACTGACATTTAACTATGATTCCACAGGTTGGTACGAGTTTGTAGATACCAAACATGTATTCTCTTAAGGTACTGTCACACCATCCAACATCGGCTGCGATGTCGGATGCAATGCCGTAGGTGCACGCTCACTTCCGACATCACAGCCTAGCTATCACATGGCATGATGTTGCCGTTGATGGCGCTGCGATGTTGGCGCCACGATCGCTCGCTGGGCTGGGATCAACATGAAGCTGACAGGCTGAAAATTGTGGGTTACCTGAGGTGGGGACCAGAGCAGAGGAGCAGGTATGATTTTATTGATTTATAAGGGATCTATAGATTCTAGAACTGCAGTGTACAGCTCTGCTTCATCATGTAGGAGGGCAGGAACTGTACTAAAAAATTTTCTCTCACTGGAGTTCTCCTTTAAACTTCATGGGTGCCAATAATGATGAACAGGACTGTATTGTCAGTAAAAATAACTACGGTAATGCTACATTTACCTTCTTTGTAACATCTGTAAATAAACAGTATACATTGCAGTGTATTTTCTAATATTGCATCTACTTTGAGTATTTTATGAAAATTATTATTTGTATATCTGAGTGAAAACAAACAAGAATGTTTAACAATTAAAGCTGTATGGCATATTGCTGTATACACATCAGCTAAGAAAACAAATCTGATGATACACATTATATAAATATTTATACTTCAAATCTAAAATGTTTGCTGCAAAGGAAAAAAAAACAATTCAATTAAATATATTGTTATTGTGCCGTATTAAAGATAAACATACATTGTTTATGGGCTTACATTAAAATAATTTAGTTAATCACATTCTGAAGCTGCATACACATTGCACAATATTTATATGGCTAACAATTTCAAGATCCATTTAACGAAATGGGGCTCCTTTTTCCCCAAGGTATCTTCAGAAGGTTTGTAAAGCTGCCATGAAGAGCAGATTCGTTTGTCATACGGTAATCAATTAGCAAGTTTTATTATAGCGGTATGTCTAAATGACGATTTCTAGAATCTAAATTATTAAATTATTCTTTTGGCAGAAGAAGAATAGTAAACACAATTTTAATTGGCTGGCTAGGTTGTCTTTGGAGAAGTATAGATTTATGAAATTAAAATATAATATTGGTTGGAAATAGAAAACAATGAATGATTCAAAAAATGCAGCTTTGTTGGATTTTCAAGGATGAACAGTAAAATTCTAGAAAACAATAGCCTAAACTAAGAAAAAATTTGGCTCTATATGTTTGTGTGTGTGCATACACATGTATCCTTTCTTAAGGCTTGTGCAGGTGACTGAATTTCTCATTCAAGTGCTATCCATGGCTTTCTCATGCAGTGAGTAAAATAGGTATTGAATGTATCATTAATTCTTGAAGTATATATATTTTTGAAAATGCTACTGACTTTTCTCAGCACACATTGGTAACAACTAATGATGACCAAGAAGTAAGATACTCGGGTTCGGATAGCTAATAACTTGTAATGAGTAATGAAGCTAATGAAAGTCAATGGGGGACTCACTCGGATCCAAGTACTGAAACAGTTCAAAGTATTCAGTTACAGCTATCCAAACCCGAATACCTTACTTCTAGCTCTTCGCTAGTAATAACCCATTCAATCCCCAAAGGCAAAGAAATCAAACAATTGATGTCAAAAATTTAGTGGTGACTAATGATACAAAATAACACAGGGAAAACGTATTGAAAATATGAAGAAAGAGGGGTGCAAAAGCCATAGAAAGTCATGACAGAAGCTGAAATCTCTCAGCAACCTTGCTACATAATGAAAAATAATATAAGCTGGTTAAACTGATTGCCTATAAAAAGGTATTGCATTTCCAAGGTGCTATAGTGCCTCGGCCAGTGGGACTCATCTCCAGTTTGCAGGGAGATCAGGCCCTGTCTGGTCGCTGGCATCCTCCTATGCCCCGCTGTCATGCGTACCCGGTCTGCGCTCCCACGATGTCCCCGCAGACTGCAGCAGCTCCCCTCCCTCTCTCCTCCATCTCCTTACTTCTGGGTTGTGGGTGGAATGAGCATAGGGTGCATGCTGCTGTCAAAAGATTTAAAGGGCCAAAACACCATTTTTCGTAATTGCCTCTCAGCCAATAAGTGAGAGGCCTGTGTATACTTAAGGCCCTCACTTCCCTTGGGAGGTGCCTGGGTAACTTCATTCATTGTGTAGTAGCCAGTTTCAGGTCCAGACCAGCGCCTGCATTTTGTTTGTCTTGTTTGACTTTTAAGATCCTGTGTCTCTTGCTTTCAGTGCTTGACCCCTGACTATATCCCACCCATCCGCAGAGCCCGACGGCACCCGCTGACCATCCGGACTGATCCCTGAATCCCTTCAAGCTACCGTGATCCCTCCACTGGCCATCCTTCCCTGGTTTCCCGGACCCCTTCCCTCTTCCCCCTGGTATTTTTGGTTCCCTTGAGGTGTACCCTCAGGTAAATTGATGGTCTACTAGAGCCCCCATTTCTGTACCAGGACAATCCCTGTTTATGGAGTTCGCTCTGTGGTACTCCCTCGTGGATCCTCTGTGTTTCGGCCCAGAGGACTTCCCTAGGGGGTTTTGTCTGTGTTTGAGTTCAATAAACCTACTCATTTATCTGACGTCCTTGTCCAGGTAGTTTTTGGTATCTGCTGCACCTGTATCATTTGTGGTCAAGTGAGTCCACTACCTCGCTCTGCCTGCATTGGCGGGACCGCTGCCACAAAAGAAACATTTCCAAATGGGTAAAACCAATGAGTTTTCTCAAAATATACACAACCTTATTGTTATAGTACATACTGATGGCATTGGTTACAAAAGAATTTCTAAATTGCTAAAGGTTCCATTTTGCACTGTAGGGGCCATAAATCGTAGGTAAAAATCACATCATTTCATCATAAACCAACCATGATCAGGTGCTCCCCTGACATTGCACAGACATTGGTGTGAAAATAATTAGCAGAAGAGTTGTCAAAGAGCCAAGGACAAAATGTAGAAAGCAAAAAAAAGACCTTAAAAAAGCATGTACAACTGTTTCATAGAAAGCAATAAGTAATGCACTCAGTCTCAATGGCCTATATGCACGCTCACCACGCAAGCTTCCATTGCTGAACAAAAAGCATGTTCAAGTGCATTTAAAGTTAAATGAACAACATTTAGACAAGCTTTTGATACACTAGGAGAATATAGTTTGGAGAGATGAGATCACTTCATCTTTTAAACCATCATCAAGAATCAATTTAAACTCTTTATGGAATTTGGAGGTTGGACTTTCAATTAATTTACCGTAGGTGGATTTATCACCTAAAATGCCTAAACACAGCTTCTTTTACATTGAAGATAACGATATTACCCCCTTTATCAGATTGTTTTATTACAATCTGGGGGTCTTTTTCAAGTCTTTTCAGACTCTGCATCTCCTGTTTGGTGAGATTGAAATTTCTCTAACCACATGGTCTAAAGTTCTCTACATCCCTTGTTACCTGATTACAAAATAGATCTATTGCTCCCAAATCACCTTGAGATGGCATCTTAGTGCTTTTGTTTTGAAGATCTTTATACAGAACCTCTCCCATTAAATTGGGATTTTCTTCATTTAGACCAAATAAAAATTTCACATCACCATGGAGATCTTGGCACGATCTCTTATACTCTTTAATAAAGTGTTTATGCCATTTTAGTTTCCGAACAAACAGGTGCAAACCTTTGGTACTTTCAAAGGTGTCAAGGTCAGAGGTGGGTGCAAAAGACAGGCCCTTACTTAATACGCCTATTTAAGTCCTATGAAGTGGCCTTTTAGATAGATTAATTACTTCGGTGTTACCTGTGGTGGAGAGGGGTTTTGTTGTCTTGGGTGTCTCAGTGGGTAGCCTTTGTCTAAAAAAGGTTGTCTAGGACCACGAGGTGTGTTCATTTCCTCACTGCTACCTCTTCCTTTCCCCTTCTTAGGTTTTCCTACCGCTCCTTTTGATTTCCCTTCCTGTTTGGAGCATTCTGTGTTACTAGTGTCTGCCTCTGTTTCACTAGGCCTCATATTTTTACCTGGAAGGAATATACCTTGTTCTCCTTAAAGTCTTGTAGGTCTCTGATATAAAACCGATATTTTTTCTCTTTAAGGTGGTATTGAATCTTCTCAATCATACTCTGTAGTATTATTTCTTTTGATTAAAAGTCAGAGTCCCCTGAAAACATTTTAGTTGACTCAATTGCTTCCTTTAAAGAGGCCTCATGTAGAGCTAAGTTCTTCCTTTCCTCCTCAAGAAGCAATTGCATTAACCACAAGTGAGCTGTTTGTTGCTTCTTTTTCCCAGTTTTTTATCAGCCTTTGATTCTTATATCTGAAATCTGGGGACAAACCTATTCTAAGATGTTGATTCACCAGGAAAAAGAGGATTTAATTGCATATACTTTTTATTTATTCATGAGATGGACTTACAACAGGATAAACACATACAGGACACAAAACATTGCACAGACCTGGACTCTCACATAATCATTTAGGTCATATACTTTATAGCCAGCACATAATTTATTGCACATATATATATGAGGATGCTTTGTTTCCGCATGGTAACTATGGGTGCAGACAATCACTGTTAAGTGATGGATTTTCTTATAATAATTGTTTCTGTGTCTTTCAAAGTTTGGCCATCAGCTAACATGGACTTCAGGTCACGTGACCGTGCGTGGCTGACAGAGATTAAGGACACTCTCAAGGAGACAAACATTGCTGTGGGTGAGGGTGTTGACCACACCACTCAGGAGAAAATTTTAAAATATAAAAATCTTTTAAAGAAGAGGCAGAGGATATGGTGGAACCACACCTTCCTTGACATGTATCTGCAAAAGGGCCTCATCCCTAGGGGACTACGGGTGCAGGTCTTCCCTTCCTTTCCCATAGTGGACGAGCAGTTTAAGAGCTGACACTTGCTCCAATGGGTTCCTGTTGTTATTGTTTGAACACAGTGAAGGTGTATTGAAGAATTTGGAGTCAGATATGGAAAATCTGCAGAAGCAGATATCTGAGGATTTATCTGCTGAAGCCCTGAAAAAATTGGAGGATGACATTAGTTCCCAGGTTAAAAAGTGGGATAAGGAGACAAAGGATATTAAATACAAAAAATTTCAGAGGGATTTGAATGATTTAAAACTCAACAGGGTTTATAAATGGAAGACGACGGGTGGGGGGAAGCCAAGTACACCAGCCCCGGACGGGGGTGGATCAGCCCCACCGTCTAGAACTCCCTCTGTGGTATCTCTTGTCTCCTCTGAGGAATCCCATTCCGAGCCCGGGGGAAGCGATGGCATCAGTACCAGGGCTAAGAATAAACAAAATCACAAGAAAGTTCCATCTGGCTCCAAACAAACAAAAAAAACCCTTGAGGTAATTAATCTGTCAGAACATGTTCTGACAGAATCACAACGGGAGGTCCTCCTGAGGGGTCTTAACTTTGCACCTACTGACGTATTCAATTTCTTCACAGCCATAAAGGACCTCAATCTATTTTCAAGAAAGTTGTTGTTGAAGAGATTCCACAGCAGTGGCCACTTGGATTTACAGCTACCCAACACACAAGAAAGAGAGACGCTGGAGGCACTTAAAGACCTGGCGGAAGATAATACTGGAATGGCTGAAGGTATGTTCCCTCCCGGCATATGTCCAAGATCAAAAAAGTTTCCCCCCTTGTCAGTATGCCCCGCTATTGAGATATTCACGAAACTCGTAGCGGAGGATTTCAAAACAATAAAACAAGGACGTAGATTTGATAATCTCACACCTCAACATAGACAAGCCTTAAAAGAGATACGAGCTTGGGACGATGTTGTGATAAAAGCTGCTGACAAGGGGGGAAATGTGGTGATATGGACATGTGAGGGATATGAGAGGGAGGCGTACCGACAGCTACGAGATAGAACTACCTATGCTCGCCTCGAATCTAGTCCTTTGAATAAGTTCCTAGCCGAACTACAACCAATCCTGGAAAGGACCCTGGAGGATGGTACTATTACTAAGAAAATCTTTGATGGATTATTTAATGTAAATTCCAAAATTCCTACTTTTTACCTCCTCCCTAAGATCCACAAGGACCCTATTAGCCCTCCGGGACGTCCCATAGTGTCCGGCATAGACGGCATGAGTGAACCACTATGCAGGTTTATAGATTTCTATCTTAAACCTCTAGTGGGGACCCTGCCATCATATGTCCGAGACACTACGGACGTCCTTAGGAGGGTGGATGGGGTCTCTGTGGATCAGGGTACCCTTTTGGTTGCAGCAGATGTAGAATCTCTGTATACCAGCATCAGACACTGGGATGGTTTGTCAGCGGTCCGCTTCTTCTTGGGGATGACCGACAGGGATCCCGGCTTGCGCGAGCTCGTGATGGAATTGCTCCAATTCGTGCTGACCCATAATTTTTTTGTTTTAAAGGATCGGTATTATCTACAGACCCAGGGCACTGCCATGGGGGCGGCCTGCGCCCCCTCATACGCCAACCTCTTCCTTGGCCTTTGGGAGAGGGAGTTGTTTGGCGGCGAGGGGGTGGGGGCCGTGTCCCATGTGCAGTGCTGGATCAGATATATCGACGATTTACTTTTCTTTTGGACCGGCACGGTGGAGCAATTGGAGGCATTCATGGGGAAGTTGAATGCCAATGATATCAATATCAGATTGACATACACTTATAGTCAGTCGACTGTTGACTTCCTGGATATCAGATTGAGTGTTGATGAGAATGGCTCTCCACAGTCTGATCTCTTTAGGAAAGCAACGGCCGTCAACTCCCTCCTGCATGCCTCCTCTTCCCACGACCGGGCAACAATCAGGGCTATCCCTGTCGGTCAGTTCCTAAGGACGAAGAGGATCTGCTCTACAGAAGCTTCCTTTGAGGAGCGGGCTGGTGAACTTGGACTCACATCCCGAGAGCTCCGTGTAAGAGTTAGGGAGCACTGCCGTGATATATGTGATGCAGCGAAGGTAGGAGCTGAGGATGTGGCTGGTCTTAAAACGTTACCACGGCACTTTAGGGAACATCATCGCTGTGACCCACGTTTCCTCTCCTTTCTGGGGATTGACGTCATCCATGGGGGGATTAGGGGTGGAGATTTAAGGAAGTGATTGGCCCAGTGCGAGACCAAGTGGATTATCACACTTGGTTCTCTGGCACCGGTGGGTCTCAATGAGACAGTGAGTTTCTCACCATTCCTCTGATAATATAAAAAGATGATGTGATCTGATTTTATAGATCTGTGTGTTTTCACCCTTATCCGCTTCTCTGGATGGATGACCCTGTGCCATTGGTCGACGCTACCACCTTGAGCTATAATGTATCATGGAGCTGTTTTTCGTCTGTGGCCTTATCCATAAATATGACTAATGTGGAAGGGGATTGGGATTAGTTGGGTGGGATATAATTGTATGACATGCCAGCTTACATTTGTTTTCCTGTCTTTTCTCCTTTCTTTGTTTCTCATGTGGAAGGTTATGTCCACAGACTTTAGCAGCTCCTGCATCTTACAGTGATAAGCCTCTGCTTCCCCACCGCTGCTATGGTGACGCGTCCCATATTTGCAGCGGCATGGGCTTGTTTGCGGAAGCTCCCTGATTTCCATGGCAACGCCACACTCCCCTGCTGCGTGTTTACACATACACGTCAGCAGGATGTGAGGTGAGAACGCTGCCAGGATGTCGGGTTGTTGCTCCGCCTACTGCCTCGGCTCCACTGTAATGTTGCCTGGTGTGGTAGTGTATATAATGAGACCTGCAGGCACGGGTCATTACACTCCCCCCCGAAGAAGCAGGCAGTGTAGCCTGCGAAACGGCTGTTGGGGTCCATCCCACAGAGGTCCCGGTCTCCTCTCTAGGCAGGTAATGAATGCATCTGCACTTTTACTTTGCACTTTTTCCTGGTCCTCTGAACCACTATACACTTGTATATACCCTTGATTTGGGCTGTCACTTGTTGTGATAGGTGGTTTTACTGCTGAGACTTCGGGTTGTGCAATAAATTATGTGCTGGCTATAAAGTATATGACCTAATGATTATGTGAGAGTCCGGGGCTGTGCAATGTTTTGTGTCGTGTATGTGTTTATCCTGTTGTAAGTCCATCTCATGAATAAATAAAAAATATATGCAATTAAATCCTCTTTTTCCTGGTGAATCAATGATATATATGAGGATGCTTTGTTTCCCCATGGTAACTATGGGTGCAGACAATCACTGTTAAGTGATGGATTTTCTTATTCTAAGATGTTGAAGGACAATTCTATCCTTTAGATAGCTCTCCAAAGATTACACCTTCTACCAGGATACAGTCCTCTCCTTATACACCTTAGTAAGTTCACAAAATGCACCGTTTAGAGATGGAGTGCACTTTTTTTGGGTGAATGTTCTATTTGAGAATACCTTCTTTGCTTCTGAAAACCACTGATTTATATCTATACCTGTAGTAAGAAAGCCAGCCATAACAAAATTGTTATCGACACACCAACTGGAGTTTATTCTTTTCAGAAGGGGGTCACTTATATCAGTAAAGGGGATGTCACACACGTCAATATCGCTGTCAATGTCGCTCGTACGTCACGGATTTTCAGTCGCCCAAGCGACTTAAAAGTGACGCAGGAGCGACATTGAAGCGTGTGACCAAGCAATGCAACCAGCGATATGTCGCTGATCGCCGATGGCAGGTTTCACTGTCAGACGTAAAACCTGTCGCTCATCGCTCAATAGACCTTGTGCATCGCTGCGTGTGACACTAAACTCAGCGACGTATTTTCTATTTTGACAACGTACAAGCGACTAAATAAAATCGCTCGTAAGATGGCGACATCACCGCATCGCTGGGTCATATTGACGCGTGTGACATCTTACCTGCGATAATTCCACATCGCTCGGGCGATTAATAATTTGTGACGCATGAGCGATATCGCAGGCGACATTGACACGTGTGACAGGCCCTTTTAAGACACAGCAAGTTAGCAACCAGTGACCTACAAACAAATAAGACCTAAAACATAACTTTTAATCTTAAAAGTTTAAAATGGTTCAATTGAACCCAAAGTTAAAATAAGTGTACAAGTGTTGAGTGAACCCAGAAGCATATACTAAGATCATATGCTCTACAACAAGGTCACTCATTGACGTTGGGTCAAATAGCTATCCCAAGTTGAGTCACCAGTCATTTTCAAAAATGGTGATCTCAACCTTCCCTTATGTGGTTTAAGCTACGACTAACTTTTGAGACAGTTCTTACTATCTCATGTTTCTAGCCAGACTAGAACGATCTCACTGTTTTCAGTCGGTCTCAGAGGAATGCATCACCATCAGAGTTCTCATAGTAGGAATATGTCCTATACAACTTGACAGCACACCCAATTACTCGAGGCAGCATTCAGTGTTCAGACATGCGTTCTCCCAAACTGCAGCTGAGAACAGGGGTGTGTGGTGGTAATGTGACTGTCAGCTCAAGTGCTTTTCCTTCATTCCAGGCCCCACTTTAAATATGTTGTATGCATGATTATTCCTCCTAATCCCACCCGCTGCTCTGGGTCTAGCAACTGGTATCCACACTTTGTTTCTATTCGCTACTCGCAGAATAGTACAGTATTCAGGATACTCGTTATTCAGCAAGTGTACTCATTACTGGTATCGAGTACAATGCAAGTCAATGGGAAATGTGAGTACTATTCTGGTAAACACTACAAAGCAGTCTGGTCTGGACGCCTGAGGAAAAGGCTGAAATGGATGCATGACCATTTAAAAGCTGGGCGGGTAAAAGCTGGCCCTTTTTTTTTACCAATCAGCTGATGCACCTCTGTCTCCCCTACTTTCTATCTCTGACTCCAGTCTTTTCTGCTGTATTCCGTTCTCAGCATCTCTGGTACTCATAAAGCTTCCTTACACAGATTGCCCCTTGATGACTTGATGTTACTTGAGGCCAAATCAGCACCACAGCAACCAATATGAGGAAACAAAGACTAGAACCAGAGGATGGAAGCAAGCCTGCCGGCCAACGATAAGCTGATGCATTAGCAGGAATGGAGGATTGGGCAGGGAGCAAAGGACCAGATGGGGAATGAAGGACCAGGCTGGGAACAAAGGCTTTTTACCAACCGGCTTTTTAATGATCATGCATCCATTTCAGCTTTTTCCTCAGGTCCCCAGACTGTTTTGTAGGGTCCAGCAGAATAGTACTTGCAGTTCCCATTGACTTGCATTGTACTCGCTACTTGTAACAAATACATGAGTATTAGAACCTACTCGTTACGATTCTAGCGAGTCCGAATATGTCACTACTCGCTCATCGTTATTAGTAATCCGATTTTATTCTCTCAGGCACCCGATACTGACTTAGTGTATATTTCATGTTATATTTCCCAGTAGACGTTTAATCGCTGATTTATTTAAACTGGCTTTGTTCATGAGTCTTATTGAAAGATGCAATAATGTAATATTGGACCAGATGACCGAGGAAGTCCCTTCCAACTCTACCTTCCTATGATTCTATAATAATATGTGCTGCATTCTTTAAGAAGTGCTCATGGTGCTCTTGGCCAGAAATGCTTCTTCAGTCATACTGATAAATCTGATATGTGTGATTGGTAAACCCCAACTCTGTCTATTACGATAAAACTTTCCAGGACTGGGATAAAAGCACCAAAAGTCTAAATATTTGATCCAGCTTTACACCAAAAAACTTGGAAGAACCATTAAAGTAGTTCTGGCTATTTCCTACAAATACTAAATTATCATAATTATCATCATTGTATGCAGAAGACACATATTGTAGATCCATTAAATCTCTGAGTTTTTCTGCTATTTGTGAAGCAACATGACACAAAATCTTATAAGTGTAACACAATATTATTCATAATGCAGCTGATTGAAAAAAGAAAAACAGAGAAAGCTCAGTTACATGATGGAGTAGTTCAGCCTTTGAAACAAATTGTAAGTGATCTGAACCACAAAACAAGATTTGCAATGGGGCAGTGAGTGGAGCAAATGTACAATCTTATCACTAGTTAGGGCATATGCTTTATTTAATACTGGCTCAGAACAGGTACAAAACGATCATTACCAATTTGCACTGCGCCGCTCAGTCTAAATGATTACCAGCTCGTGATTAGATTCCAGTTTAATGCTTACAGTTAGAGAAAACATTTTACAGTAATAAAAAAACAAATGCTGACTAAGTACAGGTTTAAAAGCTGAATTTTTGGCTTCCGCTATAAGAACTACTTGTTTAAATGGTTTATAAAACTACCGTAAGTGAACAAAATGTACATAAATTGATGCAATATAATGTGTAATAATTCTAAATTGTACATTTCCTTTATTTGTTGTTAGTGCTAAATCATAATAGCAGAAAGTTGATCTTATTTTAATGTCTTATTTTTCCAAGCTAAGAAATATGGAAAATATATTCTAATAGCACAAGAGTCATTTAGAAACTGCATAGAGTAAAGCCTTTCTGATTTTGTAAAATCTTACCATTCCAGCAATGTAAATTGTAATAGATTTACTACCAGGAAAACCCTGAAAGATTATTATTTCAATATTGAACATTTTATTTAACATATTGTACATTCAGTATGGCTAATAGAAGCACAAACATAGGTAGATCCAGTGACCTTTGAAAAATTACTGGTTACCATTGAAACCCATCAACTCCAAGCAATGATATGACCCTCCTGCCCTGTCCTGGAAAGACTCAAATTTTATACCGGATGTGTGTGGGCTGAGCATATCACTAATTGACTAACATTAAACTTGATATTTGGACAAATATGCGAGTAATAAAAACCACTCATTACGAGTAAAGCGAGTACGAATATTTCACTACTAGCTTTTTACTATGCAGCAGCTGTTTGGAGCCTTTTATACTGGTTGTGTGTGACACAACCCTCTAAGGTGAGCAGTTTCATCTCAGCCTTCCTGTCATCGTATTTATCAGAGAAGATTCTATTGTGCTTTCTATTCCACAATTATTTATTTCCTAACTGAGCCTGTCTTTGCCTCCTCCTGCCTGCCTTTGCCTCCCTGAGCATGTCTGTGCCATGCTCCTACCTCTCTTAGCCAATTTGTTCCTCCCACTTCCTCCCTGAGCCTGTCTGTTCCTCTCCCAGCTTGTCTGTTCCTCTCCTCACCTGTTTGTTTCTCCTTGAGCCAGTCTGTACCTCCCCCTTGCCTCTCTGAGCTTGTCTGTGCCTCCTTGAGTCTGTTTGTGTCTCCCCCTTGCATGTATATGCCTCCTTGAGCATGTCTGTGCCTCCACCCACCCTTTCTGTTCCTCCCTGGGCCTGTCTTTGCTTCTGCTACCTGTCTATACTTCCCTGAGCTTTTCTTCCTTGAGCCTGTCTATTCATCTCTGAACCTCTCTGTGCCTCCCTGAGCTTCTTGGTGCCTCCCCCACCTGTCTGTGCCTCTTCACTTCTGTCTGTGCCTACCTGAGCCTGTCTGTGCCCTCCTTTGCCTTTCTTTGCCTTCCCCCACTTGTCTGTGCCTCCCATCCCACTTTATGCAGAATAAGAAAATGTGAGATGTGCGGGAGATTCAAGGAGAGAGGTTATCCTACAAAGTTACTTTGATTACCTTCTACCACGCCAGTCACAGGCTCTGGGGCGAGTAACAGAATCCCATTGGTACATACTTTTCATCCATTTGTTTTCAAGTTACATAGCTTTATTCTGAAATTTTGGGGTATATTGTGGATGGGATACCCCTCAGTACCAGAATTTCATAATAACTTTCTTCCCTCTTTTAGGAGACATAAAAATTTGAAGGACCTTTTGATTTGAGCTGATGTTGGTTCTATTAGGAGAGTACCTCACCAGACCTTCATTTCTAGCCGGAAACATGGCACTTTACCTTGTTTAAATTATCTTCAATGTAATAACATTCAGAAGGGGGATAAGATTTATCACCCCCACATGGGACAGGAGATTGCCATCAAGGGATTCTTTACATGTGATACATCCAATGTGGTATATGCTATCAAATGCCCGTGTGGGCTTGTTTATGTGGGTGAGAAAACTCAGCATGAACTGGATAGGATTTCTCAGCATAAATCCAACACCAGGTGCAAAAAAAACAGCATTACCCTTACCATATAATTTTATATCCACTGGACATAGGGTTTTACAGTTGAAATATCAAGTACTTGGGGAGGTCACGCTACCGCATAGAGTGGTGATCTCCATAAATTATTACATATACGTGAATCATTCTGGATTTATAAATTAAAAACTTTAACACCAAAAGGTCTGAACAGGGATTATGATGTGGCTAGTTTCCTTTAATTGAGCTGCTATCCATTGTATCATAATCTAGTTTGCTTTACTTTCTTTCTTTTGCCCAGAGACGCTGAATATTCCCACTGGTTAAGCTTACACTTTATCTTCTGATTTCCCTTTCTCTATTATTTTGAATTTATTTTTTTTTCCCTTTATTTTCTTTTCTTTTTTCTTTCCCCTTCTTTTTTATTCTATTAATTAATAATCTAATTTTTCACCTTTTGTCCAATTATTCAGTATTTTCTTGTCTTTTCCCCATTTTGTATACATATAAGTCATATCTATTGCCCAGTAATGATATTTCCTGGTTCAACGCGATCAAGTGACTTGTCATATGGTTCTTTGCCCGGGGAATCATTGTTTACATCTAGCACGCAGGCGCGCAATGCCATCATGAAGTCAGAGTCATGTGATCGGACCCGAACTTCCGTGTTTCGGCTTTAAAAAGTCGGACATTTAGTCACAGGGAGAACTTTTTCCTTCACACTACGGTGTATACCTACAGAGCCCATTTCACTGGGTAAGTGTTCATTTCTCCCTTTAGAGTATGTTTGGTTGCTTTTTCAGCCTCTTTATGTAAAGAAGTAGCAAAGTATATATCTTGCCATCTTCTTTACATAACAGATGGGATCACTTGCCTCACTATTGTGACTATTACTATATGACATCTGTATAATTTGGCAGTTCTTACTCTATCTTAATGTTGTCTGCTATGTTTCTTTATACAGTTCATATGAATGCTACATTTTCAGTAACATCAAGGCAATAATACAAAGACAAGAATTGTTGGTACATACTGTATGTTTGTGTATATGTTATCTATGTTGATTTATTACCTGTTAGGCAATATGGATTTATCTTATATTCTATTTTTCTGTTTACTTTTTAGTATCTTATGAAGGTCTGATGAAAGGCCTAAACATTATATAAAGATTTTGTCATAATATTTTGTCGCGAGACTTTGCCTGTTTTCCAAATAAATTTCTCAAGCTGATTTTTGTGCCAAGTCTTTTATATAAGATTTTAACGGGTTGGAATCCATACTTGTGCACTCCTCTGATTGGCTCACCGATATTATTTTTGAGTAATGGTCATGTGATCAAACACATGCACCTGGCTCTACCTGTAGACATGAAAGTAGCAACACCACAGTACCTGTAATGTCAGGTAAGTTGGAGCACAGAGGCATGGGCGGCATTGTTGACAGCGAGTTTGCGTTGGGTCCAGCTATTGGTGGCACCACTGAAGGTAGCATGCGAGAGGCCACTACCACTAACAGTTGCCATATTGACACACCCATCACTTAGGTGTGTCAATATGGCTTCCGGCAGCATCTTGATTTATGGGATGTCCAGACAGAAGCTGATGACGGACGCTACAAGGTAAGTATGTAATAGATATTTAAATAATATATTCAATCAATATCTTAAGTAATATATTAAATTAAATGCTAAGGGGAAAAACAAGTAGAAACAGAATTTGATAAGTAAAGGGTTAAAAGAAAATTTGTAGTTAAAATTACGAATGATGTGCCGTTTTGAAAAATATATTCATTAATCATATATTGTTGCCAATCTCTAGAATTCTTGTAATGAAAAAGTAGACACTTTTGGGAAGTACAAGGTTTATTGGATATAAAATTCATGAGATTAAATACTTTTTACAATTTTGTGTTAAACAACATTCCAAGATGTTTCAAGCTATTACCGTATTTTTCGCTTTTTAAGACGCACTTTTGTTTCCCCCAAACTGTAGGGGGAAACGGAGGTGCGTCTTAAAAAGAGAATGTTAAAAAAAAAAAAATGTAAAATTTAGTATCACTACATTACCGGGCCGGGGGGGTGCGGGTGCCAAGCGGGGGTGCCGGGGGCAGGTTCCGGAGGGTGAGGGGCACGGGTGTAGGACCGTAGGTGCGGGGGAACACCGGTGGCAGCGAGCGCTGAGCGTCGCCATGTTTTTTGTGGGCGGCTGCATTCAGTATGTGCAGCCGGCAGGTAGAGGTAGACACTGCAAATTGGCCGCGGGTCTCCTCTATGGGCGCGGCCATTTTGTTGAAGTCTATGTTGCCGGCTGCATATAGTGAATGCAGCTGCCCACAAACAAACATGGCGGTGCCCAGTGCTCGCTGCTGCTGGTATATCTGTACAGCTCCGGTCCTACACCTGTGCCCCTCACCCTCCGGAACCTGCCACCATCGGTAAGGCCATATACAGGGGATGGGGGCACATAAAGAAGATGGGGGGACATAACAGAATGAGGGCAAATATACAGGATGGGGGCATATACACAGCCCTGGGTGGCATGTGCCAGCCCTGGGGGAACGTGTGCCAGCCCTGGGGGACTTGTACCAGCCCTGGGTGGCATGTGCCAGCCCTGGGGGAACGTGTGCCAGCCCTGGGGGGCATGTGTCAGCCCTGGGGGACTTGTGCCAGCCCTGGGGGCATGTGCCAGCCCTGGGGGACGTGTGCCAGCGCTGGGGGGCATGTGCCAGCGCTGGAGGGCATGTGCCAGCCCTGGGGGACATGTGCCAGCCCTGGGGGCATGTGCCAGCCCTGGGGGACTTGTGCCAGCCCTGGGGAACGTGTGCCAGCCCTGGGGGTTATGTGTCAGCCCTGGGGGACTTGTGCCAGCCCTG
The DNA here is from genome assembly GCA_033576535.1 of Allobates femoralis. Classification (NCBI taxonomy): domain Eukaryota; kingdom Metazoa; phylum Chordata; class Amphibia; order Anura; family Aromobatidae; genus Allobates; species Allobates femoralis. Next base: position 547,689,178 of record JARQOC010000002.1, on the reverse strand, counting down.
GGGGCATGTGCCAGCCCTGGGGGACGTGTGCCAGCGCTGGGGGGCATGTGCCAGCGCTGGAGGGCATGTGCCAGCCCTGGGGGACGTGTGCCAGCCCTGGGGGCATGTGCCAGCCCTGGGGGACTTGTGCCAGCCCTGGGGAACGTGTGCCAGCCCTGGGGGGCATGTGTCAGCCCTGGGGGACTTGTGCCAGCCCTGGGGCATGTGCCAGCCCTGGGGGACGTGTGCCAGCGCTGGGGGGCATGTGCCAGCGCTGGAGGGCATGTGCCAGCCCTGGGGGACGTGTGCCAGCCCTGGGGGGCATGTGCCAGCCCTGGGGGACTTGTGCCAGCCCTGGGGAGCGTGTGTCAGCCCTTGGGGACGTGTGATGGCCCTGGACATGTGTGATGGCCCTGGGGAATGTGTGTCAGCCCTGGGGAATGTGAGCCAGCACCGGGAAGCATGTGGCAGCCCTGAGGGACGTGTGCCAGCCCTGGGGCATGTGTGCCAGCCCTGGGGGACTTGTGCCAGCCCTGGGGGACGTGTGCCAGCCCTGGGGGACGTGTGTCAGCCCTGGGGGACGTGTGCCAGCCCTGGGAGGCATGTGGCAACCCTGGGAGGCATGTGGCAACCCTGGGGGGGGTGTACCATCACTTGGGGACGTGTGCCAGCTGTAACCAGAATAAGGGGGCCATATCTAGGATGTGGGACTATATCCAAGGATGAGAGGGACCATGTACCAGGAAGAGGGGGCTATGAGGGACATATACCCTATATGATTTGTAAGACGGACATTGACATTATAAGACGGACCCCATTTAACATTAAAAATTAATTTTTCCTCTTTTCCTTCACCAAATTTGGGGGTGCGTCTTATAATCATGTGCGTCTTATAAAGCGAAAAATACGGTAATTGATCCACTTAAATTAGTAAATAATGGAAACAATATTGAGAATAGGGTGCCTAAGAACCCAAAGACACAGTAGGTTTATAAAGAGAGCGTAAATGCAAGGCACATACAGTGGGGAAAAAAATATTTAGTCAGCTACCAATTGTGCATGTTCTCCCTCTTAAAAAGATGAGAGGTCTGTAATTGACATCATAGGTAGACCTCAACTATGAGAGACAAAATGAGAAAACAAATCCTGAAAATCACATTGTCTGATTTGGAAAGAATTTATGTTTTAAATTTTTGTGTAAAATAAGTATTTGATCAATAAGAAAGGTTCATCTCAATACTTTGTAATATATCATTTGTTGGCATTGACAGAGGTCAAACATTTTCTGTAAGTCTTCACAATGTTGGCACACTATGCTGGCCCATTCCTCCATTCAGATCTCCTCTAGAGCAGTGATGTTTTGGGGTTGTTGCTGGGCAACACAGACTTTCAACTCTCTCCAATGTTTGCTATAGGGTTTAGGTCTGGAGACTGGCTAGGTCTCTCCCGGTTCTTGAAATGGATCTTACAACGCCACTCCTTCATTATCCTTGTGGTGTGCTTGGGATCTTTGTCATGCTGGAAGACCCAGCTGTGTTTCATCTTCAATGCCCTTGCTGATGGAAGGAGGTTTGCACTCAAAATCTCACGATCAGTCATCCTGGTCCCTTGGCAGAGAAACAGCCCCAAAGCATGATGTTGCCACCCCTATACTTTACAGTAGGTATGGTGTTCTTTGGATTCAACTCAGCATTCTTTCTCATCCAAACATGACGAGTTGTGCTTCTACCAACAGTTCTACTTTGGTTTCATCTGACCATTTGATATTCTCCTAATACTCTTCTGGATCATCCAAATGCTCAATAGAAAACTTCAGATGAGCCTGTACATGCAATGGCATAAGCAGGGGGACATGTCTGCCATTGCAGGATCTGAGTTCCTGGCGGCATAGTGTGCTGCTGATGGTAGCCTGTGTAATATTGGTTCCAGCTCTCTGCAGGTCATTCACTAGGTTCCTCTGTGTGGTTCTGGGATTTTTGCTTACCATTCTTGAGATCATTTTGACCCCACAGGGGGGAGATTTTGCGTGGAGCCCCAGATCAAGGGAGATTATCAGTGGACTTTTATGTCTTCCATTTCATAATTATTGCTCACACAGTTGATTACTTCACATCAAGCTGCTTGCCTATTGCAGATTCAGTCTTCCTAGCCTGGTGCAGGGCTACAATTTTGTTTCTGGTGTTCTTCGACAGATATTTGGTATTCACCATAGTGGAGTTAAGCAGTGTAACTATTTGAGGTTGCGGACAGGTGTCTTTTATACTGATAACAAGTTCAAACAGGTGCCAGTACTACAGGCAATGAGTGGAGGACAGATGAGCCTCTTAAAGAAGATGTTACAGGTCTGTGTGAGTCAGAAATCTTGCTTGTTTGTAGGTGACCAAATACTTATTTTCCACCAAAATTTGAAAAAAGTTTCTTTCCAAATCAGACAATGTGATTTTCATGGTTTGTTTCCTCATTTTGTCTCTCATAGTTTAGGTCTACCTACAATGTCAATTACAGGCCTCTCTCATCTTTTTAAGTGAAATAACTTGCACAATTGGTGGCTAACTAATTACTTATTTTCCCTACTGAAGGTGTTAATATTGAAGATTTTAGAAGATATTGGGAGAAGGAATATAGATACTTCCTGGTAAGATTGAGTCAGCACTTAGCAGTAAAGTGAAGAGAGTGAATCTAGTGACAGGGAGTGTCACAATCTAATATGTCACATAAGAGGGTGTGTGTGTACAATAAAAAATATTTTCTGTGGTAGACAGCCCTGTATCTGAAGTGGCAGTCTGGATCTTAATTATGCCAAAACATGCTAGATCCTGAGAAGAGAAACAAAGAGAGATCAACCACAGTGGGTACAGCCCACTGGGGTATACATTAGTTGTTGGTTGTGGGCAACCCTAAGCATAGGCAAACTAGGGCAGAAGAGACCATGTGTAAACCAGACCTAAGGGTCTTAGTAAAGTATTGCTGGACTTGCCAAGCTATTGCATGGCTACTGCTCAGAAGTGGGCAGTTGTCAATGAAGGACAAAGAAAATGAATGGAATATTCAGGTTAGGTATGCAGTAATGCTGAATGTTTGTAACTAGTGATGTGTCAAAATATTAAAAAAACATATCTGTGCCTCTTAGTAAAACAGATGTAAAACTAAGGTTTTTGCCTGCTAATCACTGTATGAATGTTACACACAGCTTCAATAGTAAAGTTCACTTTTTTATAAAATGGACTCAATCTTTCCTTGCTAATGCATTACATTTTAGTTTCCTCCGTTATCTGATAATGTGCAGCCGGCATGGGAAAAACTACAGCAAACAGTATAATACATGTACACAGAGACACAAAAATGCAGAGGTATTCATTTCACTGATGTTTGGGGTCACAATAGGTCAGTTTTAGTAGTTTAAATATGAGTCATCAATGAATTTAGAGCCAAAGAAGGGATTGCATTGGGGAGAAGTGGAAGAGTAGATTAAAAGACAGCAGATTTACAGACAGACTGGAGAAATGTGAGAGTGTTTGCTGAGAGGTCACAGTGAAGAATATTGCAGTAGTGAAGGTGGGAGATGATGAGGTTAATCACTAACATTTTAGTAAATTCAGAATTTAAAAAAGGATGGATTCTATAATATTTTTTGAATTGGAGGTGGCAAGAGGTGGTAAGAGCTTGGATGTGTGGTTTGAAGACATGGCAGAGTCAAGTATTACTCTGAGACAGTGAACTTCCAGTACAACAAAAAGTGTGTTGTCATTTATAGTGATAGGTCAGATAGGGGAGTTGAATGTGGTGGCAGGAAGATGATGAGTTCAGTTTTGTCCACTTTGAGCTTTAGGAAAGGTGATGTGAAGAAAGAGGATATGGCTGATATATAGTCTGGGATCCTGGAAAGCAGAGAGATGACGCCTTTGCCGGACAAGTAGATCAGAGTGTCATCAGCACATGGTGGTAATGGAGGCTATGGAAGCTTAGGAGTTGTCTCAAGTCAAAGGTATAGAGAGAGAAGTTCCAGGACAGGCCCTTGAGGGACACAAACAGAGAGATGGTGTGATAAGTAGATAGTGGTAGAATCTAAGATGTGCGGGTCATAAGGTATGATGAGATCAAGTAGATGGCAAGATTTTGGATGCCAGGTGAAGATAGGATATGTAGTGGAAGGAAGTTGTTTGCTATTAGGATTAGCAGAATTGTCTGTTAGCTTTAGCTGAAAGTCCTGTGAAATATTGGTGACAACAGTTTTGGCAAAGTGATTGGGACAAAGTCAGATTGTAGGTTGTGAGAAGAATGAGTTGTATGAGTGGAGTGAGGAAATTTGATGTGGTCGAGCTGTTCAAGGAGTTTGGAGGCAAATGGATAAAGCAATATGGAGTGATAGCTGGATGAAGAGTTTGGTTCATGACTTTTGCAGGATATATTTGACTATAGTATGTTTCAAAGAAGAAGGGTAGATTGAAGAAGATAATGGTAGGTTGAAAAATTGGGTTAGAACTTAGTCAATGTTTTTAGTAAGCCTGGAGACAAGGTGGGATAAGGAAGGGGTAAAGTGAACAAGTTGTAAGATGCGATTTGGATAGATGACTAACATCTCTTGCAGTGGTGGTGGAGAGGAAGGTTATGGGGGAAGGGCATTGGTCAGTTATATGGAGGGGTTAAGTAGTAAAGCATTGCTTAATTTGGTTTATCTTGTTTTTGAAATTAGTGGCAAATCTTCTGTAGAAATAAGGTTGGAGGTTGTAATGTTGAGAGGATGATGTAATTAAAAGTGTTGAATAACTGGAGTTATGGGATAATAAAGATATGAGATGTCCTAAATCTTGCTTTGTAGCCACAGGCAAATAATGCAGTAAATCCATTTATCTCCCTTTCCCTTCATAATTTGTAATTTATGAAAAGTTCATCCATTTTTAGGTCTTAGAAAAGCCTTTAGGTCATATAAATTGATTCATAAAATAAAGTTGAACCAAAAAGTAAACAATTAGACTTGAAAGTTGGTAAAATACAAAATGTTCAGCAGGTGATGCATTGGAACTTCAAGATCTGTTAAGGTGGTTGTCCACCATGTCCTATAAAGCTGAACAAACATATTAGACAGCTGTCAGCAAAAACGTATTTTCAGCAGAAAACTACATTATCTCTCCCAATTTCTCCTTACACAGAAATATTCAGCTCCACTGTACACTCCTGTGATATATATATGAAGAGAGGAGCTTTGACTGCATAGAAAGTGAAAAGGAATAAAAACTAATTCTAGACTGCAAAAGAAACATTATATTTAATGAACATAATAGAGATAAGATATTCCAGGGTTTAGTACTGATGGAAACAAGATAAATAACTTAGTATTTCATTTATACTTTGTTTATTGATAAAATATACAGTCTTCACAACTATACAGTGGGGAAAATAAGTATTTGATAAACTGGCAATTTTTGCAAGTATTCCCTCCTACAAAGCGATCGTTTTGTATCGTATTGTATTGTAGGTCCAATACAAATGTGAGAGACAGAATCTAAAAATAAAACTTTCAGAAAGTCTCTTATATGATTTATAAATAATTACTTTGCATTTTATTGCATGAAAAAATGAATTGAACATCCACCAACCAGCGAGAATTCTGGCTCTCATAGACCTATTAGTTTTCCTTTAATAAGCCCTCTTACTCTGCAATCATTACCTGTATTAATTGGACCTGTTTGAACTTGTTACCTGCATAAAATACACATATTCACACACTCAATCAATCTGCACGAAGCTGGGATGGGCTGCAGGACATGCAGGATATGCAAGCAGCTTGGTGAGAAGGCACAACTATTAGTAAATAGAAGAAACGCAAAATAAATCTTCCTCAGTCTGGGGTTCCATGCAAGATCTCGCCTCATGGGGTTAGAATGATTTTGAGAAAGTTCAGGAATCAGGACAAAACTACATGGGTGGACTTGGTCAATGACCTGAAGAGAGTCTGGGACCACAGCCTCAAAGATTACCATTAGTAACCCACTACATCAAGTAACCCTCATGTTATGATACAGGGCTACTCACTCAGCTTGCCAGTCATGAGGCAGCACCAGGAACGACACTCTCATTTAAATATCCATGCGGTTTATTTAGTCAACCTTAAACCAAGGAAATAAAAATCAACAGGAGCCTTCCTCAGGCTTTACAACAATATAACATACATGAGATATCTATCCATCAATCCAGTCTGTCTATTATATCCATCCTTCTGTCCATCCATTCACCCACATATCTATCTATCTATCTAAAAGAGAAAAAAACTGCACAGCACTCACATACAATGTGAACTGGTGCCAGCAGGGACGCTGGGTCAGTATACTAGAAAAAACCTTGCAGCACTCAGCTACTACCAATGATGTACATAAGCTGACAAGCTATATAATATATGAGAAAAAATTTAAAAACTCACGTTTTTTGTATATTGACCCAGGATCCCTGCTGGCACCAGTTCACATTGTCTGTGAGTGCTGTGCAGTTTTTTTCTCTTTTGTATCGTGTGGAGTGGCTGGCTCCATTACTGCAATGTGCACCCTCATTGCCTACTGGTGATCTAGGGTCTAGATGGTGTCCGCCCACTTAGTAGTGGGGTAGGGTGGACAAGGAGGACTTGGGTGTCAGCGATAGGACTCATCGTGCCTGAAGTCACTTTGTCGCAGTCGATGAGCAAGCAGACATTGGCCAATGTGTGTACTAAGAACTTCAGATTTATAAAAAAAAATAATAAGAATTTTGAGTTTTTTGAAAAAACTTAAGTTTTTACATTTTTTCTCATATATATAGGTTTTTAGCATATGTACATCATTGGTAGTAGCTGAGTGCTGCAAGGTTTTTTCTCTGCTGGCGCCAGTTCACATTGTCTGTGAGTGCTGTGCAGTTTTTTTTCTTTTGTATCTATCTATCTATCTATCTATCTATCTATCTATCTATATCTATCTATCTCATCACATGAAACACATAGATCTCTTTCATTTATATTGTTTACTGCTGTAGCAACCAATGTTAACCTGGGATAGTAACTAACTGTTATTAGCTGTAACAAAGTAGAATAGTTTAACAAAAAATGATTTTGCACATAATAGTCACAAAGCAAATGCTGTATAGTGGGGATTATGTGCAGTCTCCTGCTGCATACTGGGGGCTGTGTGCAGCCTCCTGCTGCATACTGAGAGCTGTGTACGGCCTCCTGCTGCATACTGTGGGCTGTGTGCAGCCTCCCGCTTCATACTAGGAGCTGTTTGCTGCCTCCTGCTGCATACTTGGGGCTATGTGCTACCTCCTGGTTTATACTGGGGGCTGCGGGCAGCCTTCTGCTGTATATTGGGGGCTGTGTGTGGCCTCCTGCTGTTTACTGGGGTCTGCATTTGGCCTCCTTCTGTATACTGGGGGCTCTGTGCAGCCTCCAGCTGCATAATGGGGGCTGCGTGCTGCCTCCTGCTGCATACTTGGGGCTGAGAGCAGCCTCCTGCTTTATACTGGGGCTGCGTGCAGCCTCCTCCTGTATACTGGGGGCTGCGTGAAGCCTCCTGCTGTCTACAGAAGGCAGTGTGCGGCCTCTAGCTGTATACTAGGGGCTGCATGCAGCCTCCTGCTGTCTACTGTGGGCACTGTGCGGCCTCCAGCTGTACAATAGAGCCTACGTGTGACCTCATGCTGTATACTGGAGGCTGTGTGTGGCCTCCTGCTGTACACTGGAGGCTTTGTGCGGCCACCTACTGTACACTTGGGGCCGTGTGAGTGCTCCTGCTGTACCCAGGGGGCTGTGTGCAGGCTTCTGCTGTATACTGGGGGCTAAGTGGCTGTGTGTACAACTGTGGTACTTCTTTTGCCTCTACAGATCTGTCTCTGTGTGTTCATCCCGTGACCTATGACATGATCTTTTAAAAATTGATCATGTGACATGTAACATAATACTTGGGTTTGGGGAGCCCTCGTCTTCTAAACAGCCTGGGGCCCTGGCTACTCTTAATCTGCCCCTGGTTTGATGTAATGTAGCAACCTTAATCAAAGAAGTAAGTATAAGGTTTCTTTTTATTCACCAGCCATCTACAGTTCAACAAATTGGTGGTAGCCAGCTGGTAGATTTGAGTGGAATTCAATTATTTTCTCAAATACTTTCATTCATTATTATTGCAAATATTACCTTTATGCAATGTAATAAGGCTTTTATTTCAAAGACGTTCTAGAAGGATACTAGTCAATATGTTCTCAGCAATAAATGTGCATACTATCCAGAGTTCTGGAGAATGAACTAAGCATATTCTAGCCGCTGTACAGAGTGAATATTTGGTAATTGTGATATCAATTGGAACTGACTAGAGAAAATGTGTGTGATGTTATCAGCAAGTAAGTCAATCAGTTAGAATTAAAATATATATGATTTAGCAGATATTTCACTTGAATCAGCTAATCCTACAGAAAACATGTTAGTGGCTGGACATCCTAACATTTTATGTTCTCTATATTATACAGAATTACAGCAAGATGATTATTCCATTTTTTATGTCTATATTTTGGACAATTTAATTTCATATGTACCCATCCCCAATCTTGCTATTGTTGTTAAGGCTCGTGGCAGCCTGATAACAAGCCTTAATAACAAGCCTATTATTATCATCTTGGTCAGATGTTTAGCCAATCCCATGTGCTTGTTAGTGAATCAGTGAGAGGTCAAATTTATAACCCAGTATTCACTTACAGTGCCATTTTGTAATCCCCAGTTTATCCAATCCATTTCCAGTTATTGTATTGTAGATAAATCAAGGAAGGCTCAACAAATTATTATCTACCATATTTTGAGTAGGCTGCATTTCTAACTATGCTTTTGTTTTACCCATCGGTGTACCTCTGAGTTTAGCCTTGATCTGCCTAAGATCTCATTCTGAATATTGTCATTGGTTAGCCTCCTGAAATACTAATGCACATATTTTTTCTTTGTTCCTTTTTCGTTTTCAATCATGCTCTTCATATTTTCCCAAAACATGTTTCACTAGTCAACAGTAAAGATGAGCAACTATATTTGCCATTTTTCTGAGTCATAAAGGGACATCAAAAGGTTAAAAAACAATGCTTATACTTACCCCATCTCTCACTGAATGGTGAGGTGAGTATAAGGATATTTTTAACTTTCTACTTTTCCTACATTTATTGTGCTCTGCGGTCTTTAAGGACCCTAAAGCATTATATGTGACATTAAATTGACAGAAAATAACTTCTTGGCAAATCAAATTTCCTGGGATTGGCTGGGGTCACACTTGAGCCCTGCATCCATTAAAAGCATCAGTTTTTCAACTTAGAATTCTTGAAAAACTGATACTTTTAACGGATCCTCAGGCTCCTATGGAACAAACGCAGCATCAAAATGCACTGCTAAAAAAACCGCTAGCAGCGTTTTTGGGTGCAGGAAAAAAAATGCATAGCATTTAATAATATAGGGCCCTTTGGGAAACGCATCCATTAACGCATGGTACATATAGGTACCATCTGTTACCTATATATACATAGCACTTTTAAGATGCAAAAATGCCAATTTCCAAAACTGGAATCAGGTTTTCAAAAGGCAGAAACTAGGAATGAGCGAGTCCTAAATTACTCGGAATCACTAGACTCTAACGAGTCCGAGTCTGGGACTCGCTACTCGTTACAAGTCTAGTGAATGAATGGGGAAGCGAGTAATAGCAAATAATTCGTCTGTTCCTGGACCCCATTAAGAGATAAGAGGTCTGGCAGCAGAGGAACAACCTGCAATCCCCTAATACATTGTTTTGCGGGCGGTAGTAAAAAAGCGTTAACCCTAAGTTCCAAACGGATTTCACAGGATTGTCCCGTTGTCACGGGTGGCACGGATGACAGGGTGGAGGCCACGCGCAGACGATCCCAGCGTTTGGCCCACCAGCCATAATGATGGAGAGAAGAGGTGATGAGATCTCTCTGTTATGGGGAGACGGCTGTGGAGGTCTTGTGCTCGGTCTGGTTTTATCCACCTATGTTGTAGGTCTCTAGGACCCAGCAGATTCCTTCCACCTTTATAAGGAAGTTCATTACCCTTCCTCGGTGCAGGTGATAGTTCCTTGTGCACTCTTATCCTTGCTCCAGCAGAAGCTGAAGTTGTGAAGGTGGCTGTGTTCTGCTGCAAGATAAGTGTTTTTCTTTCCCCATTGTCTGTTTTTTCCTTGTGTTTGTGTTTAGTTGTTAGTGGAGGGGTCTAGTGAACCTCTCCCTCTGATCCTTAGATAAGGTAGTGCTAGGATCAGAGAGGGACGAGGTTCGTGGTCGGCGACAGTTGCGGAGACTGTATAGGGACGTCAGGGCAGACAGGGTCAGCTCTAGGAAGTCCAGGGGTCACCGTCTCCTTCCTGTGCCCTTAGCATTAGGGACTCCTGATCCCCCCCCCCCCGTCGTTATCCTACGCTGGGTGTCTTCCCCACTCCCAGCGTGACATTATCACCTGCCAATAACTGTAAGTGAAGGAAGGGGAGGATTTGATTTTCCTTCCTTTCCTTATGGATCCTGTGTCTGCTTTAGCCCAGCAGCTGCAGACCTTGTCTTTGGAGGTTGCGGACCTTCGGTCGGCTCTGCAGGGACCACAACCGCAACATGGTGTCTTGGGGAATCAAGCAGTGGGTCCGGCCAGACCGGAACCTAAGGTTGCCCTCCCTGACAGGTTTTCAGGAGGCAGAGACAAATTTACTGTGTTCAAAGAGGCCTGTAAATTATACTTTAGGCTTAAGCCGTATTCCACTGGTGATGAGCAGCAGCGGGTAGGAATTATTATATCATTGCTGCAGGGGGATCCCCAATCCTGGGCTTTCTCTCTGCCACAGGACTCTACTTGTCTCCAGTCTGTGGATGGATTTTTTGACGCCTTAGGCCTCATATATGATGACCCTGACCGTGTCTCTTTGGCTGAATCCAAATTGCGCCATCTCCACCAGGGGACTCGGTCGGCGGAATCATATTGTTCTGAGTTCCGCAGGTGGGCTATGGACACAAAGTGGAACGATCCGGCTCTCAGGAGTCATTTTTGCCAGGGTCTTTCAGAAAGACTGAAGGATGCCCTGGCAGTGTATGAGACCCCCCCGTCCCTGGAGGCAGCTATGTCGTTGGCTATTCGCATGGATAGACGCCTCCAGGAGCGGAGGGGTAGACCTCCTGCAACTGGGGGCCCTTCTCATGGTGATTCCTTGTTGCCGGGTGGTCACTCGGAGGGCGAGTCATTTCTCCCGAGGGGGGAGGAACCTATGCAGCTTGGAGGCGCGGCGGCCTCGAGGCTCTCCTCCGGTGCCTCCCGGGGCAGGGGGAAGGGGGTCTGTTTTTTCTGTGGGAAAGGAGACCATTTTATCGGGGCCTGTCCCTACGCTCCTAAACGGACTAGGGTGCCGGGACCTCGTGTGACTATGGGGGGTGTGGAGGTGGTCGAGCGGGAGGTGTGTGTATCCTCCGTTTGTACTTCCCATTTTCTCCTGAGTGCAGAGGTGGCGCTAGAGAGCAAAACGGAAGGCATATCTGTGTTTGTGGATAGTGGTGCGGGGGTCTGCATGGTGGATGCTCGTTTTGTACACGCTCATGGGCTTGACCGCTGTTTATTGTCTCGCCCCATCCGTATCTATGCCATCGACTCAGCACCTCTTGCTCAGGGTAGTCTCACACATATCGTACATAACATTAAGTTAACGGTTGGATCCCAACATCAGGAGACGTTATCTTGTTATGTCTTAGATGGTCTCCCCGCTCCCATTGTCCTGGGCTTGCCATGGTTGATTAAACATAATCCCGTAGTGGATTGGCAGTCCAGGGACATTGTGGAATGGAGTGATTTTTGTTCGGAGAATTGTTTGGCTACATCCTTTTCGGTGGTATCTGCTGAATCTCTGCCCCCATTCCTATCGGAGTATGAGGATGTGTTCTCAGAGACGGGGTGCCGAGACTTGCCCCCTCATCGGGCATATGATTGCCCTATCAACCTCGTTCCCGGAGCTAAACTGCCCAAAGCTAGGATGTTTGCTATATCTGGTCCCGAAAGACAAGCAATGAAGAATTTCATTTCTGAAAGTCTGGAGACGGGTCACATTAGGCCCTCCACGTCGCCGGTTGCGGCTGGTTTCTTTTTTGTGAAAAAAAAAGATGGGGGCCTCCGTCCTTGTTTGGATTTTCGGGAATTGAATCGGATTACGGTCCGTGATCCATACCCCCTCCCTCTGATCCCTGATTTGTTTAGTCAGGTTGTGGGTGCCAAATGGTTCTCCAAGTTGGACTTGAGGGGGGCCTACAACCTGATTAGGGTCAGAGAGGGGGATGAATGGAAAACTGCATTTAATACCCCGGACGGCCATTTTGAAAGTCTCGTAATGCCGTTCGGGCTCACTAACGCCCCTGCGGTGTTCCAACATTTTGTCAATGATATTTTCCATCATTTGGTGGGTAGATTTGTAGTTGTTTATTTGGACGATATCTTGATCTATTCTCCCGATATGGAGACGCATCAGTCCCATGTCAAACAGGTGTTGCAGGTCTTACGGGACAACAAACTGTATGCTAAACTCGAGAAATGTGTTTTCGCCGTTCAGGAGGTTCGTTTTTTGGGGTACCTCTTGTCGCCGTTGGGTTTCCGGATGGATCCGGATAAGGTCCGGGCGGTGCTGGACTGGGAACGGCCGGACAATCTACGGGCATTGCAACGTTTTTTGGGGTTTACCAATTTTTACCGTAAATTTATTAAGAACTATTCGGTACTGGTGACGCCTCTCACGGACATGACTAGGAAGGGGACGGATTTTTCTGAGTGGTCGGAGTCTGCTCGCCAGGCTTTCTCCTCCCTGAAGCGTTGTTTTGTTTCCGCACCTGTTCTTTGTCAGCCCGATCTGTCTCAGCCCTTCATTGTGGAAGTAGATGCGTCTGAGGTGGGGGTGGGGGCTGTGTTGTCGCAGGGTCCTTCGCCTGGGAGATGGGTGCCCTGTGCGTTCTTCTCCAAGAAGTTGTCGTCGGCCGAGAGGAATTATGATGTGGGTAATAGGGAGCTCTTGGCTATTAAGTTGGCTTTTGAGGAATGGCGGCACTGGCTGGAGGGGGCTGTCCATCCCGTCACGGTTATTACCGACCATAAGAACCTGTCTTACCTTGAGTCCGCCAGGCGTCTCAATCCCCGGCAGGCCAGGTGGTCTTTGTTTTTCACGAGATTTAATTTTACCGTCACCTACCGTCCGGGGGTTCAGAATGTGAAGGCGGATGCTTTATCGCGTAGTTTTCCGGGTGGTAGTTCTCATGAGAGTCCCGTCCCCATCTTGCAGGAGGGGGTGGTTGTTTCTGCTCTTTGCCCTGATCTAGAGGGGGAGGTGTTGAAGGTTCAGGGGGACGCCCCTGCCTCCTGTCCTTCGGGGAGGCTTTTTGTGCCGTTCTCTTTGCGCCTCAGGGTGCTGTCAGAGCATCACGACTCTGTACTGGCGGGGCATCCGGGCGGTAGGGCCACTTTCGATCTTTTGTCTCGTCGCTTTTGGTGGCCGGGGTTGAGGAAGGACGTAGCAGAATTCGTATCCGCCTGTGATGTGTGTGCACGTGCGAAGGTTCCGCATACCCGTCCGTCTGGGTCTCTCGTGCCATTGTCTATTCCTGAGAGGCCATGGACGCATTTGTCAATGGATTTTATCACCGATCTTCCGGCGTCTGCGGGCAAGACGGTGGTACTGGTAGTAGTAGATAGATTCAGTAAGATGGTTCGCTTTGTAGCACTGCCCGCACTTCCTAATGCTCGGACACTGGCACAGGTGTTTGTAAGTGAGATTGTGAAGCTTCATGGGATTCCCTCCGATGTGGTTTCTGATCGCGGTACTCAGTTCGTCTCCAAATTTTGGAAGGCTTTTTGTACACGTTTGGGGATTACGTTGTCCTTTTCTTCGGCTTTTCATCCTCAGTCTAATGGTCAAACCGAACGTGTGAATCAGAATTTGGAGACTTACCTGAGGTGTTTTGTCTCTGACCATCAGGAGACTTGGGCAAGTTATTTGCCCTTGGCCGAATTCGCCCTTAATAATCGTCTTCAGGAGTCCACTGGCAAGTCACCGTTCTTCGGTGCATATGGGTTTCATCCTCAATTTGGTACTTTTAGTGGTACGAGTCCTTCCGGAGTTCCGGAGGAGGACCGTTTTACCTCGTCCCTCTCCACGGTTTGGCGGGGTGTACAGCGTAGCTTGAAACTCTTAGGTGACAGGTACAAACGTATGGCTGACAGGAAGCGTGCGCCAGGTCCGGACCTATGTGTGAATGACTACGTGTGGTTGTCTACCAAGAATGTGAAGTTGAAGGTGCCCTCTTGGAAGTTGGGGCCCAGGTTTATTGGCCCCTATAGGATAACCGCTGTTATCAATCCCGTGGCGTTTCGTCTTGCGTTGCCTCCTGCTCTTAAGATTCACAATGTGTTTCACAGGTCGCTCCTCAAGCCGTATGTGCCGTCGTCTAACCCATCTCCTTTGCCTCCTGATCCCATCTGTGTGGCGGGGAATCTGGAATTCGAGATCTCGAGGGTGGTTGATTCTCGCATGTTACGCCGTTCTCTTCAGTATTTGGTGCACTGGAGGGGGTACGGTCCTGAGGAGCGGATGTGGGTGCCAGCGTCGGAGGTGTCCGCCGCGAGGCTGGTCCGCGCTTTTCACCGTTCACATCCGGATAAGCCTGGTCCTGAGTGTCCGGGGGCCACTAGTAGGAGGGGGGGTACTGTCACGGGTGGCACGGATGACAGGGTGGAGGCCACGCGCAGACGATCCCAGCGTTTGGCCCACCAGCCATAATGATGGAGAGAAGAGGTGATGAGATCTCTCTGTTATGGGGAGACGGCTGTGGAGGTCTTGTGCTCGGTCTGGTTTTATCCACCTATGTTGTAGGTCTCTAGGACCCAGCAGATTCCTTCCACCTTTATAAGGAAGTTCATTACCCTTCCTCGGTGCAGGTGATAGTTCCTTGTGCACTCTTATCCTTGCTCCAGCAGAAGCTGAAGTTGTGAAGGTGGCTGTGTTCTGCTGCAAGATAAGTGTTTTTCTTTCCCCATTGTCTGTTTTTTCCTTGTGTTTGTGTTTAGTTGTTAGTGGAGGGGTCTAGTGAACCTCTCCCTCTGATCCTTAGATAAGGTAGTGCTAGGATCAGAGAGGGACGAGGTTCGTGGTCGGCGACAGTTGCGGAGACTGTATAGGGACGTCAGGGCAGACAGGGTCAGCTCTAGGAAGTCCAGGGGTCACCGTCTCCTTCCTGTGCCCTTAGCATTAGGGACTCCTGATCCCCCCCCCCGTCGTTATCCTACGCTGGGTGTCTTCCCCACTCCCAGCGTGACACCCGTTCCTGTTCAATCCGGTCCCACAGACAGCCATGTGAAATCTAACCGGATTAATCCTGCCCGGTACTATCCTGTGTAATCTGTTTGTCAAACTAAACCTGTCCGGTTAAAACCATTTTACTTCAACGGCTGTCTATGGGACTGGATTGAACCGGAATAGTATCAAAAATCGGAATGAATCCGGGATTGGTAAAGCCCTGCGGCTGCACAAAGGTGCCCCTGGTACCCCTCCTCCTGAAAACATTTTGTTCTTTGGAGAGATTCCCCAGCAGAAGCTATTGAGTTCAGCAATCTGTATGTTATCGTGAAATTCTGGTGATTACAGTTTGTCAAATGATCTTAATCTGCTGTATGTATTACTGTCTGAAATGGCGCTGGTTCACCTCATCTTTGGCAAAGTGCAAGCCAGCATGCCTGCCCATGTGCAAGCTCGGCTTGCTGCATGCACACGCCAGCATGTTTTTATGCATGCACATGCACATGTCCTGCTTGCAGCATATACAAAATACAGTAGGAGACTCGCTCATCCTACTCGCTATTCGCTAATAACAACGAGTGTCCGGTGACCGGTCTTGTGTAGTACAGGATTCCGGCTCCAAAGACCCATATTCGGTTAGAGCCTGAACGGATATAGCCTGGCCGTTTAGCTACCATTCATTAAAAACAGAGATAACCGGATTATGACGGTAAATGACGGTCACGCTCAATTCGGTTCAGTGTAGCGTTGTCTATGGGAGCGGAATGTGACGGACAGTGCAAAACCGTCAAAAACCGGTTTCATTTTACAACTAACGCCTTTTTATAACCGGCTTATATACAATAAAATAGGGTATTGCAGGTTTTTCTATGCTACCAGACCTCTTTATAGGGTCCAGCAGCAGAGGAATTGCATTTCCCTATATCTACATTGGACTCGTTACTGTGCGAGTAATCTCTAAAAGACTCGCAGAGTAACGAGTCCAGCGAGTACCCGACTATTCGCCGAATAGCGAGTAGTAACGGGTAGACTCGCTCATCCCTAGCAGAAACACTGACTGCCAAGTGTGAACCCAGCCATTGTCCCAGTGAACAGGCAAATTCAAATTAAACTTCATCTACCCATCTCTCATCAGAAGCAATCAGAAGTAATGGCCCACTCTTTTTGTATGATTTGAGCAGTATACTAATATGCCAACATGAAGTTGCACACCTTACTTGCAGAACACACCAATACTGATGGCTCTGTAAAACTGCAGGTGCAATTTCTCCAATAGTGCTCTAAATGTCTGAGGTGAAACGCATATATGTGAGAAAACGACATTCACTGTACGCCCAACCTCAAAGCAGAACACTCTGCCTTTGTTCTATCAAAAAAAGCATAGTTAACCATCCTTATAAACTCACTATCTCTTCATCCAAAAATAACTTTATGAAACTTTTTGCTTCCTCAGTGAGAACATGGAAGCCCTTATCAAAAACCTTAAAGATAACAATCTGGTCACTTATTTCAAAGAAAATATTAACAGTAACCCACAAGATATTTTTTCCCAAGTCCGAATGACATTTATTCCTTTTCCCCGAGCACTTCATCATGTTTACTCGTCATCTTTCAGCTCATCATAAAAGAATTCACCAGGCCCCTCACTTCTTGTCCTACTATCTGTAGTGACCTTATTCATTCAAACTTCCTCTACTCCTCCTAGGTTGTAACTATCTATCTAAAATATTTAACCTGTCTTTTCTTTGCCTTTCAAACATGCTATGATATTACAAAACACATCATCCCATTTAGACTATCTGCTAATTACAGACCTGTCTCTAATTTTCTCTTAGTCTTTAGAATTCTTCAATGCATGTTCTACTCCATTTCTATACTGCTTTCTTTAAAATAACCAAGGAATGTTGGTTTGTCCTGAGGAAGGGGCCCTGGAGCCTGAAACGCATTGACTAATAAACCACAGTTAATATTTCATGATCAATGTCCTTTGGAGTGTTATATCTCCTCGTGTCCATCTACGTGGTCGATTAACCCTTTCTGCATCAGTGTTTTGTATTTCTTTAAAATAACTGTATCCAGACAATAGGAGATACATTTCTGGTTGTGTTAGGGAAAGTCTGACTGACAATCATGTCTTAAAGTAAACCTATTTTCACCACCCGGCCAGTGCCTGCTCCCGTCCAGCCTGTGCCTGCTGTCACTTCACAGCCTGCCACCCCGCTGCTGCGGCCTGTCATGAGGTAGGGGGGACAGGTCCTTGCGGGTCGGCGACCTCTCTGGGGGCTCCGCTCCCACTCCCGTCTCTATGGTCACCTGACCCGAGCTCCCACGCCATCTCCTCTCTCTATGGCTCCGTCCCGGGCTCCTGCGTCCTCCTCTCCTCCTGGAGGCGCGCATAGGGCACGCACGCGCACTGCTGCTCAGTCTTAAAGGGGCCAATGCACAATTTCCTTCCTGCTCCTTTCCCAGTCAATCAATAAGAGGAGGTCTCCCAGCCAATCAATGAGAGGAGATGGATACTAAAGATCCACACTGCCTGCAGTCAGTGCCTGGGTAACTTCTATGCTTCCAGTATTGAGTTGCCAGCTCAGGTCCAGCAGCTTTAATATTGTGCTCTGTTTCTCATTTTCTGTTTCTCCTTGTTTCAGTGGGATCCATCCATGTTCCAGTGGTCCTCGCCCTTCCACGTTGTTCCCTGGTATCCTGGAGATTGCCTTCTTCTCTCCTCATCACTACCCCATGTCTCCGGTACTGTATCCCTAGGGTCGGTTTGCAGGTTCTGGCTCCCTGGTCCTTCCATCGCTGCCCTGCGTGATATCCCAGTATAGGGGTCACTCTTGCGAGGCTCCCTTGGGGGATCACTGGTGTTTCAGTCCTGTGGCTCTCTCTAGTGGCTGTGTCCCTTGTGATCCTGTGTTCAAATAAACCTTACTTAACTTGCCTTTGGTGTCCGGCTTGGTCTCTGGGTTCAGCATCCACAGTGTTCTGTGGTCTAGAGGGTCCACCTGTTCCATTCCGCCTGTGGTGGCATGACACCTGTCATGTAGAAAAAAATGCTATTAACCTGCAGATATGTGGTAAATCTGCAAGTTAATAGAGTTCTGACAGTGTTTGGTTGCCACACCGAGAGACTTCCTCCTGGGAGAGAATGCACTTTGTTCCTCCAGGCAGCCTTGCCTTTCAGTTGTAGGGGTGCAATTTCAGTCACTGCTCAGTGAGTGGTGGCTATAGCCACGCCTTGGCAATAACTGACAGCCATCCTAATACTTTATCAGTACAGAGCCTGCTGCCAGTCAGTTAAAAAAAAGAGTCCCTGAATTCCCTGTTTACATTAAGTTCACGTTGTGCACTGTATACTGCTTTTCCACTTATTTCCTATGAAACCAATAAGCATATAATTTGAAAAGCCCCTTTGCTTTTTAATTATTCTCTAAGGGTGCTTTCACATCAGCGTTTTTCGTAATTCGCGGCAGATGCGGTGAAAAAAACGCATCTGCCGCGTTTGCCGCATAACGGTTCCACTTGCGGCACGGTTGCGGTTTTTTTCCATAGGAAGTATAGGGGGACTTGCGGCAGATGCGGCAAGTGCGGTTTTGCACTTGCGGCAGGTGCGGCAGCGAAAAAAACCGCGGTCAGCCGCGGTTTTTTTCGCTGCCGCACCTGCCGCAAGTGCAAAACCGCACTTGCCGCATCTGCCGCAAGTCCCCCTATACTTCCTATGGAAAAAACCGCAACCGTGCCGCAAGTGGAACCGTTATGCGGCAAACGCGGCAGATGCGGTTTTTTTCACCGCATCTGCCGCGAAATACGAAAAACGCTGATGTGAAAGGGCCCTTAGTTGTATTTCCTATTGATTTAATGAATAAGATGTCTTAGTAAAAACTCTATACTAAGCTTTTTCTGAATGAATCTAGCAATGTCTACAACTGACTTGGATGAGGAAGCATCATTTTTATGCGATGCAAATGAACACAACACTTTTACATTTTTAAAATTACTACTATTAAAACACATACACATATTTCCATGCATGTATGCACATAAGTCTTATAAACAGATTTGTTTCAGCTATTAGCATTTACAACTATATTTTTAAACTGTTCTGTGGCATCTTTATTTTGGATTCATGATTAAGTAGATTCAAAGGCTGAAGAAAGGTCATGTTAGTTCAAACCATTAAAAATACCCTAAGGATAGAATGTTCTTTCAACATGCAATGCTATGCAGTTTCCAGACTGTTAACAATTACTTGTGCCAGAAAGACCATTTGGGATTGAGCCAATTCTTAAAATGTCTTTTGTATGACTTTTCTTCTGTTTTGGTTGACTACATGAGGTTTTTAAGATTAAAAGGTATGATTCTTGGAGTTTAAGAGATTCATTTTGACAGAATTAGAAACTTTAATAAAGAAGACATATTTTTAAAATGTATATAAACATATTGGTAGAATGTGTGAACATTAATCCTAAGAAAGTTGCAATGAAATAATTACAGTATTAAAGGGATATTCTCAAGTTTTTTTAATTGCATTGATTTGTTAGATACCATGAAAATAAGCAAGTGTGCGATTGACTTGCTTTATGATTTATTATCAGCATTCTCATGCAATGACAGCATACCTTGAAGTCAAGTAAAATTGCTCATCATTTTTTATTTTTTTCAAAAAGGCACATAATCTCCCAAAATGTCACAACTTGTACATGAGAAATTTTAACTTCAAGATATTTTTTCCCCCTTACAACATTCTCCTATAGTGACTGACTGCATTTATCTGTTATAGGGTACAGATCACTTCCATGGCAGCAGTTACATTCTAGGAGAGGAGTTAACTTTTATTATCCCAGTCAGCTCTGTCCAACCAATGGATTTCTATACACCAATTAGCTGCTCACCTCTCGCACATTTTCTTTTTTTTTGTTTCCAACTATGATTATTATTGAACACTTTTCAGTAATACCAAGACAATAATAAAAAGAGTGGAACTTACAACAATGGAGATGTTAGGACAATAAAGACATTTAAACCCAATCAATAGGAAGAAGATGTGCCTCGAAGTCCAGTGTTAACCCCTTCCGCTGCCATGGATCCAAGGGGTACCTATGAGGCATGTTATGGCATAGACAGTCCATCGCTATAGAATATCCTCTGGTAAATGTACGATATGAAGGCGAAACTATCTTCGTATCCAATACAATAACAAAAGTGAGCAATAGAAGGAAGAAAAGAGAGTTTAAGAATACAGAGGAAAAAGGGGCGAGGAGAAAGAAAAGGAGGGCTGTGGACCGGGAGACTGACGTGCTCAAATCAACTCCTGTGCAGCAAAATAATCCCATGGGGCCCACACCTGAATAAAGTGATCAACAGTAGCATTTAACAAGGCTGTTAAGTATTCCATCCTCCTGATGTCTGCTATTCTGTACAGTAGGTCAGTATACAAAGGGGATTCATCCTCATCCAAAACAGAGCTATTAGGCATCTGGCCGCAGTCAATATATGAAAAAGAAGTTTAAAAGCCGTTTTACCCACTCTCCCTAGGTTCGCATTAAACAGGTATACCATAGGATCTAAATCCACGTCAGTGTAGATGACCTTTAAGATAAGGTTCCAAACGGAAGCCCAAAAGGTGTTCAGTTTTGAGCAGGACCAGAAGATGTGAAGCAGTGTGCCCACATCCGAGCCGCACCGCCAGCATGTGTCCAGGAGGAGAGGGTTCAACCTATGAAGGAAGACAGGAGTATGGTACCAAAACATAAGAAATTTACACTGGTTTTCTTTATACAACGCACAAATTGATGTTGTGGCTGCCCTGCCCCATATAGACTGCCACACCTGAGGGGTGATCTGCCTACCCAATAGAGCCTCCCACCTTCTGAGAGGAAGCCACCTTCAGGTTTCCTGCCACTAGAGGTGAGCAACCGGTGAATCTCAGATATTAAACCTTTAGTGTCTGTGCCTCGCCTACAAATCTTTTCAAATTCCGTCGGAGTTGCCACCATACAAAGAGACTGCAAAATATTTAATTTGAAGATATTGATAAAATTCTCTATTGGACAGGGGAGAGATAGTTTTCGAATGATCAAATGGATAGATCCTCATGGTTCCCCTGTCGATAATGTCTGCAAACCTGAATAGGCACACCGACAGCCATAGGTGGACCATAACAGATTCCATCCCACTTGGTAGTGAGGGGTGATATATAAAGGATACCATTGGTGTAGATGGAGAAGCCAGCGAGAATCTCCTTAGGCAATAATTCCAAACATCCCTCGTATATTGCATTGGGCCTAATAAGGGGACTAATGGTCCAGCTTGAGCCGGGGGCCACAGCAGGGAATTTGGGTGAACTGGCGCTATCCACAATTTCTCAATATCAGTCCATTTATTAAAAGCCCAGAGCGACAACCAGGACAGAATCCTGCGGAGATACGTTGCCCAATAATACCTCACAACATCCGGCACTGACAAGCCACCCTGATGTTTGTGAATTGTCAGAACCTTCTTGGTGATCCTATGTCACTTGTTGCTCCAAATAAATCTCATTATGGCCTCCTGAAGGAACTTAAGTTCACCCAGTAGGATGGCCACTGGTAAAGTTTCAAAGTGATATATCAATTTGGGTATCAGTGTCATCTTTACCGATGCTACTCTGCCCAGCCAGGAAAGATTCAGAGATAACCATTTGTGCATGAGGGCCGTCAGATCCCGAAAGAGCAGAGGAAAATTAAGTTTATATAAAGTGTCAAAGGAGGCAGACTTTCACCCCTAAATAACTAATGAATTCTTTTTTCCACTAAAATTCAAAGTTCAGAATCAGATAGTTTAGCGTGTCTGGGGGTATATTGAGGGGGAAAGCCTCCGTTTTAGCTTGGTTTACTTTGTAGCCTGAAAAACGACTATATCATTTTAAAGTAGACATAAGGTTAGGGAGAGAAATGTGGAGATTTGTGAGGGTGAGGAGAACATCATCTGCAAAAAGAGATATTTGAACCCCTTCACGACCCATGACATTGTACAACATCATGGGATGGTAAGGGGGGTTTTATGTGAGCTCTGGCGCGGAGCTCACATCAAACACACGACATCTCAGCTGATCTCATCAGCTGAAATGCCAGGCTAACAGCAACGATAGTATTGAGGATCCTATCGGGGCTGTTAACTCTTTGGATCCCGCTGTCAATCATTGACAGTGGGATCCAAAGGTGCCGCGGCAGGGAACGGGCTGTTCCCCGCCTGCATCGGAGATCCCTTGGTAGTATTGCGGAATCTCCAGCACTCACATGACAGCTCAGGGTCCTGGCTTGACCCCGGAAGCTGTCACAGAGCACTTCAGGGTTGTGGTTGGCAGGCGCTGCCAACCAAACACGGTCCATGATTCAGAGAGATACCAATGCAACGCATCGGTATCTCCCAGAAGCGATCAGACTGTGCAGCAGGGTGCCTCTCTAAGAGGCAGTGTAAAACTAAGAATGAATTAACAAATGAAGTTTTTAAAAACATGTTAAAAATAAATTAAAAGTTCAAATCACCCTCCTTTCCCCCTTTCACAATAAAAGTATTAAAAAAATTTAAAAAATAAACGTTTGGTATAGCCACATTCAGAATCAACTGATCTATCAATATATAAAATCAATTAATGAGAGCCGTAAACTGCGTAACGGAAAAACAGGTCAAAACGCCAAAATGAAGTTTTTTTGGTCGCCCCAACATTGCTATAAAATGCAATAATGGGTGACCAAAACATCCAATGATTGGATGTAAACGAATCACAATTATAGAGATTTAATGTGGATACTATTGTGAAAATATAGATAGAACCCAGTAATTATTTTGACCTTATTTGATTTGTATTGTGCTTTCGAAGAGAGACAAAATTATAAAGATCTCCCTGTAAAAGCCAATAGTAATGTATAACATTTTTAAAAAAAACAATAAAAAAATAATAAAAAAAATATGCCCCACCCGTGTCCTAGCTTTTCCTTTCTGATTAATCTGGTCCCAGGCTATAAATCACATGGTAGCTTTATTTTTAATAATTCCTTTGTGATACGCATATATTTGCCTGGGTCGTTTCTATGTTGCTTATCAACATCTTTATACAGATTATAGAGAGTAATCGCTGAGCTTTAGAGATCGATGTATAGTCTTTGTAATGGTGTAGTATTCAATATAATGTAAGATATCTAGTGCATATGAGATGATTATAGTCACAACTTCTTGATTTTATTTGTGTTTGTTGAAAATTCCCATTTTATTTTTGAGCACTTATCTCACTCCATGGGCGGAGAAGTGCAAGCTCCCCTCCTATATAGGAGGCGGTGCTGATGTCAGACGCCGAGACCTGACTGGAAGAAGCGGCATACCACCGCGAAACAGTGCCCGTCATCACCACTCCACTCTGCCTCGCCTCACAATGCCATGAAATGCCTGTAATTTGGCAGATTAAAAACTGAAGAATCTACATTGGTTAGTGCTGCTCATTATTATCTTCTTTACTGAAAGTTGTCTATTGAACTTATCTGAAGTGTGCACCACCATCTGGAGTATCCGCACCTTGGACATATGCGAATGACCATACAGCAATACAGGGTAATTATTGCAGTGCCCAGTGCTACTACTCATTGAGCTTCTATAAGATTGCTACAAACATCAATGAAGAGTTTCCTTCCCTCTGCTGAGGGAGTAGCGGCAGGAGAAGCTCTGGGATCTCACCAGCCGGCCCTGAGGACCTGGCATCACCTGCCAATGAGCGATAGCACTGAAGGACCTATGGTGACGTGTTTCCGGCCGGCTGCATCACGTGATCAGCCCGGAAACAACGCGAGAGCGGCAACCCGGATTCACCATTAACAGCCCGGTTTACAGCACATCAGAAGGCCTAACACCGGGGTTGTACAGGGTTGCACAACCCCATCAGGTTAGTGGCCCCAATCCCCAAAATACTGTAATGGTCCTTCCCAGTGCACTCCTGTTTATTTTCATTCCACTTCTTTAATGGACATATCCTTCAATTTCTCTCTTAACTGTAACACCTTTCTCAAAGAAGACACAGAGGGGTTGTTCGACAGTTTTGCCTCCCACGATGACAGCTGGAAAGAGAGTTAAAGGTGCTGGGCTCTCTCTATCTTCTTGGCCCTGGCCTCCTCCCTAATACAATAACCCCTCATCACAACCTTATGGGCTTCCCACGGAACAGACAGCGAGGAAACCGAGGTCTGATTAAGTTGGAAGTATTCCACAAGATGTCTATGTAAAGAGGCCTTGATGAGAGGGTCCTTGATCAGAAATTCCTTCAGGCGCCAGGGACAGAAGCTCCTAGGGGCGCTAGAGTGTTTAAGATCAAGAATTACAGGCGAGTGATCACACCAAGTGATTACACTCTGACTCTCTTTGTTCTCACGGCCGGACGCGGCAAGGGCTCTTCCACTTCCAAGGCCACAATTGCCCGTTGGATCAGGACGGCTATATTAGAGGCCTATTCGGCCTCGCACACGTCGCCCCCGGCGGGTGGTCGTTTCTATGTTGCTTATCAACATCTTTATACAGATTATAGAGATTAATCGCTGAGCTTTAGAGATCGATGTATAGTCTTTGTAATGGTGTAGTATTCAATATAATGTAAGATATCTAGTGCATATGAGATGATTATAGTAACAACTTCTTGATTTTATTTGTGTTTGTTGAAAATTCCCATTTTATTTTTGAGCACTTATTTTGAGCACTTATCTCACTCAACAACGCTCCTCCCATCTTCCGCAGAATGGGACTGCTGACAAAAAAGTAGTCTATTCGTGTGTGAGTTTGGTGCGGGCTGAATAATAAGAGAAAGCCTTCTCTCCGGGATGATCAACGCTACAAACTTTACAGAGTACCTCTGCTCTGATCAGCTTTCTGAACTACAGGGATAGCCTCTGTAAGCTCTCCGAGGGGGATGCCCTCCAACCGAAAGGCAGTCAAAGGACTCCAAGAAGGGTGCATTAAAGTACCCTCCCAACACTATAGGTGCCGGAGGGATGCTGCGGATCAGAGCAAGGACCCTCCTCAAAAAGTGTAGTTGACCATTATTTAATATGAGATTAGTGGCCAAGTGGGCCTTAAGAACCACATATCTACCTCCAGGGTCATTGTGTGTGTTGAAAATTTGGAAATGAGCACTGAGATGAAATCAGTATAGCTATGCTTCCCCCCTTTTGTTATTAGAGTAGGCAGAACAGGAAGTGGGATAATCCTGATTCGCAAAGCCAAAGGACCTCCTACTGTCAGAGTGCGTCTCCTGAAGAAAGACTACTTTTGCCTTCAGTGACTTTAGTTCCTGGTGTGTCAATTTACATTTTCAAGGGCAGTTAAGCCCCCTCGCGTTAATAGACACTATGCGTACCATAAGAGCAGGTTTGAAAATATGGGAAGCAAGGTGTACCACGGTCCGCGCTGCTGAGTCCACAAAATCACCTGGGATGCAAGATGTTGTAGCAGTATACTTCTTTATTCCTTCCTACGCGTTTCGGTGCCCTTCCTGGCACCTTCCTCAGGGATATTACATAAGCCATAGGAGCAGGGAATTTATAGCCCCTTACATTAGCAATTATGGGTGTGTTCTGTTTACATATGATGTCATCACTGGGGGAGGGGGTCAACATTTTTGGCGGAATTTCACACAAATAACATAATAAAACAAGAAAAATAGTTACAAAAACTTGCTAAAATGTACATAAAAATCCTACCAATAGAATGATATAAAAACCTCCATGAAAATTGCAGCGGAAATGTTGCTAAAATATCCAGACTGTCAATGCAAAGAAAAAAAAAAATTTTTTTTTTTTAAAATGGTTGTCACCCACCCTTCAGGGTAGTAGAACCCATGCATTTGCTGGTTTCATTGTTTTCTCTTGTGACTAATGTTGAGCGCCACTGTCTCACTGATATCAGTGTCTTTGGATCAATAAACTACTTTTTCATGAAACTATCCTGTTAAATATATGGTACTATAGTTGTTATAAAATAATTGCATAGAAAAATTATCAAAATCGTTATGTTAACAAAAAATGTTCTTATTTTTGTTTTGTAGGAGGGAATCAAGGAGCGATGCCGCTATTAAATAAACGTCATAAAATATAAAACACATTATTTCTAAAATTAACTGCTTCTAAAAAAACTTGTCTTTATTCTCATTTCTATTTCCATTTACTAATCATTTATTGTCAATAAAAAATGACCTAAAAAATGCTGGCCGGTCAGCCAGTTTAGAAGGATAAAGAAGAATTGCACTTCCATGGATGACTACACTGTTCAATCTGAAACACTCAGAAAAAGATTCCTAGAGAGAGGATACCCAAAAAAATTGATCTCCAGCACACAAAAACACAGTGGAGCAATCCCGCAAGGAACCCTCCTAATACAGAAAGACAGAAAAAAGACAGAGAAGAACAAAACATTCAATTTTATAACAACTTATAATAATTGCCACAAGTCGATCAAAATCTTCATACACACTGGCACTTACTCCAGAGTGATCCAGTATTAAAATCTATTATACCTGATAGACCAGGGATTACATTCCGCAGGGCTCCAAACATTAAAGAGATGATAGCGCCAAGTAGGCTAAAACAGGAAATAACCACAAATTGTGCTAAAGTTCTGCAGAATAAGACATCAAAATGTAGAAAAAACAGATGCCTTTGTTGTCGGAGCATCCAACAGACAAGCAGTTTTAAATCTGCTTCAACAAATGAATCCTTTACTATTAACCATGACATGAATTGCTCCACAGAGTTTGTAATTTACTTGCTCGAGTGTCCATGTGGTATGCAATATGTTGGCAGAACAATCAGACCACTTCATGAGCGGCTAAACAAACATCATTCAAATATAAAGAATGGGTTTAAAGCACATGGAGTGTCATTCCATTATGACACACATTATAACAGAGATGCAACAGCAATCAAGATAACCCCGATCGATCATATAGTAGTAAATGCACTCAACAGATTTGAGCAGCTCAAAAAACGTGAAAAATATTGGATGTTCAAACTGGACACATTAAAACCTAGAGGGCTTAACATAATTACCGAACTGATATGAATTATAACCCCCCCCCCCTTGTTCTTGGTCACATCTTTTACTGTCTGAGAAAGTCACACTTAACTCATGTTAGAACCACTGTATATATCCACACTAGGAAGAATACCCGCACCCTCTTCTTATACACCTATGTAGGCTTCACCCTATTTTTATTTTTTATTCTTAGTACTTTACCTCTCAATATCATTTTCATATATTTAACAATATATCTATTTTGTTTAAATATATATTAAGGTCGACACTTTATCTATAATGCACAATTTTTAAACTCAAATATGCATGTATTCACAATAATTTATTATACAGAATTAGATAGAACATCCTCAATAAACGTTGTCCGGGTATCAACTTCCCCATATTAACAGCATCCACACTCCTTTGTATGAATGTCTGTAGCGCCACCTTCTGGTGTTTTTTGAAAACTGACACCGACATAAGATCTAATGAATAGCCATGTGAATTTTCTTGCTTTTTTTCTGGTAATTTTAGATGGTATATGAATACTAACACCGGCATAAGTTCTAATGAATAGCTATGTGAACTTTCTTTATTGTCTGGTAATTTAAGATAGTATATACAATCTCTCTTTTTTGTCCTTTGTACTATATTGTTTGTGCCTGCATAAAGACCTATGACCTTCCTGAGTATTAGAACCTAGGTTAACTAGACCAACAGACACACGTTTCATGGGTGTTACCACCACAACCAATATATAAAATAGTGACCATAAACACACAGATGATGAGGAACACAGTTTTTAGGCAATTTTTTATAGCTCCAATGCGATTGTGTGCATTTTTTAGGTCATTTTTTATTGACAATAAATAATTAGTAAATGGAAATAGAAATGAGAATAAAGATAAGGTTTTTTTTAGAAGCAGTTAATTTTAGAAATAATGTGTTTTATATTTTATGAAGTTTATTTAATAGCGGCATCACTCCTTGATTCCCTCCTACAAAACGAAAATAAGAACATGTTTTGTTAACATAACGATTTTGATAATTTTTCTATGCAATTCTTTTATAACAACTATGCTACCATATATATTTAACAGGATAGTTTCATGAAAAAGCAGTTTATTGATCCTAAGACACTGATATCAGTGAGACGGTGGCGCTCAACATTAGTCACTAGTGATGAGCGAGTACTAAAATGCTCGGGTGCTCGAAGCTCGGGCCGAGCATCCCAAGATACTCGTGTACTTGGCCCGAGCACCAAGCTCAATGTTATCCTATGGGAGACCCGAGTATTTTTATGAAATGACTGCCGGCAGCATGTAGAAACCCTAAAAATGTCACAAAAGTCTCAGAAGAGTGCTCAAATGACATGGCAACACCATGGGGAAGACCCCTGGAAGCATTTCTCACTCAAAAGTCACAGCTGTGAACAATGTTGTCCGAGTTTCACGCCAATTTTACGGAGTCACCAGAAAACTTTCCAAAATGACACCAAAATGAATATTCAGGGTGGAAATGTTAAGGGCACATACCCAATAGTGAGATACAGCTGGGGTATGTTACTTTTTGTGATTACATGAAAGATTTTACGTGAAAACATTGTGCGGCACTCTGATGTCCCTGAGAAGAGACGTACATGAAGCCCTGTCTTGACATAATATGCCCATTTTGAGGAACTGGGTCTATTGTAGTATTTTCCTTTGCCAAGGCAGTCCAAAATTGGGAGGTTCACCAATGCCCCTGGATAGAGACGTGCATGAGGGCCTGTAAACCTGAAGTGCCCATTGTAAGGAAGTGGGTGTATTGTAGCATAGCCCTTTAGCAGGGCAGCCAAAAATTGGGAGGTTCAACAATGACCCATGCATACAGACATGCATGAGGGCCTGTAAACCTGAAGTGGGTGTATTGTAGTATAGCCCTTTGGCAGGGCAGCCAACAATTGGGAGGTTCAACAATGACCCATGCATACAGACATGCATGAGGGCCTGTAAACCTGAAGTGGGTGTATTGTAGTATAGCCCTTTGGCAGGGCAGCCAAAAATTGGGAGGCTCCACATTGTCCCTGGATAGAGACGTCCAGGAGGGCCTGTAAACCTGAAGTGGGTGTATTGTAGTATAGCCCTTTGGCAGGGCAGCCAAAAATTGGGAGGCTCCACATTGTCCCTGGATAGAGACGTGCAGGAGGGCCTGTAAACCTGAAGTGGGTGTATTGTAGTATAGCCCTTTGGCAGGGCAGCCAAAAATTGGGAGGTTCAACAATGACCCATGCATACAGACATGCATGAGGGCCTGTAAACCTGAAGTGGGAGTATTGTAGTATAGCCCTTTGGCAGGGCAGCCAAAAATTGGGAGGTTCAACAATGACCCATGCATACAGACATGCAGGAGGGCCTATAAACCTGAAGTGGGTGTATTGTAGTATTGTATGGCAGGGCAACCAAAAATTGGGAGGCTCCACATTGTCCCTGGATAGAGATGTGCAGGAGGGCCTGTAAACCTGAAGTGGGTGTATTGTAGTATAGCCCTTTGGCAGGGCAGCCAAAAATTGGGAGGCTCCACATTGTCCCTGGATAGAGACGTGCAGGAGGGCCTGTAAACCTAAAGTGGGTGTATTGTAGTATAGCCCTTTGGCAGGGCAGCCAAAAATTGGGAGGTTCAACAATGACCCATGCATACAGACATGCAGGAGGGCCTATAAACCTGAAGTGGGTGTATTGTAGTATAGCCCTTTGGCAGGGCAACCAAAAATTGGGAGGCTCCACATTGTCCCTGGATAGAGATGTGCAGGAGAGCCTGTAAACCTGAAGTGGGTGTATTGTAGTATAGCCCTTTGGCAGGGCAGCCAAAAATTGGGAGGTTCAACAATGACCCATGCATACAGACATGCATGAGGGCCTGTAAACCTGAAGTGGGTGTATTGTAGTATAGCCCTTTGGCAGGGCAGCCAAAAATTGGGAGGCTCCACATTGTCCCTGGAGAGACGTGCATGAGGGCCTCAACACATTTTTCCCATTGAAAAGGAGCGGGTCTCCTGTCGTTGTAATGCCCATTCTAAAAGAATGGGCGGAAAAATTTACCACTGGGGGTATACCTGAAACAACAGCCTAACTATTGTAACGGTCATCATGGTGGCACATGAGGGGAAGGAGGAGCAGTCCAGCGATTAGCCAAAGTCCAGAAGTGTGTACCCATGGGTGAGTGGAGGTACATGGCAAATTCCCATAACAAAATTTAAATTCCGCTGTCATTTGTTGGTGGTGTGGTGAAGTCTGGCCCAATCCAACCCTTGTTCATCTTGATCAGAGTCAGCCTGTCAGCATTTTCAGTTGACAGGTGGGTCCATTTATCAGTAATGATTCCACCTGCGGCACTGAAAACACGCTCTGACAAAACGCTAGCGGCAGGGCAGGCCAGGACTTCCAAGGTGTAGAGAGCCAATTCATGCCACGTGTCCAGCTTGGAGACTCAATAATTGTAAGGCACAGAGGAATGTCGCAGTACAGTTGTTCGATCTGCAAGGTACTCCTTCAGCATCTGGCCAAACTTAGCATTTCTTGTGGCACTACCCCGCACCACAGGGGCTGTGGTACGTGAGGGGCTGAGAAAACTGTCCCACATCGTAAAGACTGTTACCCTACCTCTGGCGGATTGGACTTGTGCCCCTCTCGGCCGTACGCCTTGGTTGTCCACCGATTCCTGACCTATGCCACTAGCGTTTTGTGAGGGGAATGCTTTGCCTACTTCCGTGACTATGGCCTTCTGGAACTGCTGCATTTTGGCTGACCTCTCCGCCTCAGCAATGAGAGACATAAAGTTCTCCTTGTAGCGTGGGTCTAAGAGTGTTGCCAACCAGTACTGATTGTCGGCCAAGCTGTTCTGAACGCGAGGGTCACTAGCCAGGCAGCTTACCTTAAATTCAGCCATGTGCGCCAGACTCTTAACAGCCATCACTTCAGTATCCTGACCAACACGATGACTGAACATGCTGTCCTCCTCCTCCTCCTCATATTCCCTGTCCTCTGGCCAGCCACGCTGAAGCGAGGGTATGACTGGTGTGCATGTCATATCCTCAATTTGGCCAGAGAGTTTCTCCATGTCTTCATCCTCCTCCTCCTCCTCCTCGTCATAGTCCTCCACTGCACGTTGTGATGAGATGAGGCTGGGCTGTGTGTTATCACCCACACTCACTACTGTTTCTTGCTCCAAGTCATCGCGCTCCGCCTGCAAAGCATCCTCTTTGTTTTTCAGCAGAGACCGTTTTAGAAGGCAGAGTAGCGGTATGGTGATGCTAATAATGGCGTCATCGCCGCTCACCATCTTGGTGAAGTCCTCAAAGTTTTAGAGGATTGTACATAGGTCGGACATCCATCTCCACTGGTCAGGTGTTATGTGTGGAGTTTGACCCATTTCCCGACGGCTTAGGTGATGCAGGTAGTCAACAACTGCCCTCTTCTGCTCACATATCCTGACCAACATGTTCAGAGTTGAATTCCAATGCGTGGGGACATCACACACCAGTCTGTGGGCCGGAAGACGCAAACGGCGCTGAAAGCCGGCAAGGCCGGCTGAAGCAGCAGGTGACTTGCGAAAATGTGCAGACAGGCGGCGAACTTTTACCAGCAGATCAGACAGCTCTGGGTATGACTTTAGAAACCGCTAAACCACCAGGTTGAGCACATGGGCCACGCATGGAACATGCGTCAGCTGGCCTTGCCTCA
The DNA here is from genome assembly GCA_033576535.1 of Allobates femoralis. NCBI lineage: Eukaryota > Metazoa > Chordata > Amphibia > Anura > Aromobatidae > Allobates > Allobates femoralis. The sequence goes on along the minus strand of JARQOC010000002.1, from coordinate 547,657,146 downwards.
AAGCTGCCACCAGGTTCCAGCCATTGTCACACACGACTTTTCCTGGCTTTAGGTTCAGAGGCGTGAGCCAGTGATCTGACTGCTGTTTCAGAGCTGTCCACACCTCTTCTGCATTGTGGGGTTTGTCACCTATGCATATTAGCTTCAGCACAGCCTGTTGCCGCTTCGCAGAGGCAGTGCTGCAGTGCTTCCAGCTTTGGACTGGTGTGGAGGGTAAAGTGAATGAGGATGCGCAGGAGGAGGATGAGGAGGAGGAGGCTGAGGAGCATGACATTCCGGAGCTGTAGAGTGTGGGTCAAACCCTGACAGAGGTAGGGCCTGCAAACCTTGGTGTGGGAAGGACATGTGCTGTCCCTCGCTCAAACTGGGTCCCAGCTTCCACAATATTAACCCAGTGTGCCGTCAAGGAGATGTAGCGGCCTTGCCCACAAGCACTTGTCCACGTGTCTGTGGTTAGGTGGAATTTGGATGAAACAGCGTTGTTCAGGGCACGTGTGATGCTTTGTGACACGTGGTTATGCAATGCGGGGACGGCACATCTAAAGAAATAGTGGCGGCTGGGGACCGAGTAACGTGGGACAGCAGCCACCATCAGGTCGCGGAATGCTTCCGTCTCCACCAGCCGGAAAGGTAACATTTCTAGCACAAGCAGTCACGAAATGTGATAATTTAGGACTGTGGCATGTGGGGCGTTGGCAGCGTATTTGCGCCTGCGTTCAAAGGTGTGCTGAATGGATAATTGAATGCTGCACTGGGACAAGGACGTGCTTGATGGTGGTGTTATTTGTGCGTGGGCAACTTCAGGTGCATGGCCGGAGGCTTGTTCGCGGCCAGCATGGACAGGGATTGGCTCGCACGCACAACACGCGAAGACGTAGCAGTGACATCAGCAAGCACCGCTCCTCGACTCCGTTGTACTTCCCAAAAAGTCGGGTGCTTGGCTGACATGTGCCAGATCATGCTGGTGGTGGTCAGGCTGCTAGTTTTCCTAACCCTGCTGATGCTGGCATGGCAGGTGTTGCAAATGGCCTTTTTAGAGTCATCTGGAGCCAACTTAAAAAACTGCCAGACTTGGGAAGACCTAACATTTGCACAGGCATCTTGTGTCGTGTTGTTGTTCCGGGGAACGGTTGCCTGCCTTCTGCCTGCGGACACGACCCTGCTTCTTACTGCCTGTTGGGATGCTACGCCTCCCTCCCCCTGTGCACTGCTGTCCTCGCTCTGCATATCCTCCTGCCAGGTTGGGTCAGCTACTGGATCATCCACCACGTCGTCTTCCTCTTCCGCACCCTGATCCTCCTCCTGACTTCCTGGCAATTGTGTCTCATCATCATCCACCCCTTGTTGAGACACGTTGCCAACGTTCCCTTCGTGAGAATGTGGCTGCTCAAATATTTGGGCATCTGTACATACCATCTCATCACCCACTTCAACAGGAGCTGGCGAGAGGCCAGATTCTACGAATGGATATGTGAACAGCTCTTCCGAGTGTCCTAGTGTGGGATCAGTAATGTCCGTGGACGTGTACTCGGCCTGGTGGTAGGATGGAGGATCAGGTTGGGAAATGTGTGGTGCAGTATCACGGCTACTGACACTTGACCGTGTGGAAGACAGGGTGTTTGTGGAAGTGCCAATCTGACTTGAAGCATTATCCGCTATCCAAGTAACAACCTGTTGACACTGGTCTTGGTTCAAGAGCGGTGTACTGCTGCGGGCCCCAAGAATTTGGGACAGGATGTGCGAGCGAGTAGATGTGCCACTTTGTTGTTGCGAAATTAGTGCTCGCACACGACCTCGGCCTCTGCCTGCACCATCATCACGTCCACTTCCTTGTCCCTTGCCAACGCCCTTGCGCATTTTTCCTGTATACAGCTACAACAGTCTGGTGACTGTTCTGGTCACAGGAAAGCTGGATATTAGACCCTGCCTGTATAGAGCTAGTCAAGTACTACAGTCTGGTGACTGTTCTGGTCACAGGAAAGCTGAATATTAGACCCTGCCTGTATAGAGCTAGTCAAGTACTACAGTCTGGTGACTGTTCTGGTCACAGGAAAGCTGGATATTAGACCCTGCCTGTATAGAGCTAGTCAAGTACAACAGTCTGGTGACTGTTCTGGTCACAGGAAAGCTGGATATTAGACCCTGCCTGTATAGAGCTAGTCAAGTACTACAGTCTGGTGACTGTTCTGGTCACAGGAAAGCTGCATATTAGACCCTGCCTGTATACAGCTAGTCAAGTACTACAGTCTGGTGACTGTTCTGGTCACAGGAAAGCTGCATATTAGACCCTGCCTGTATACAGCTAGTCAAGTACTACAGTCTGGTGACTGTTCTGGTCACAGGAAAGCTGCATATTAGACCCTGCCTGTATACAGCTAGTCAAGTACTACAGTCAGGTGACTATTCTGGTCACAGGAAAGCTGCATATTAGACCCTGCCTGTATAGAGCTAGTCAAGTACTACAGTCTGGTGACTGTTCTGGTCACAGGAAAGCTGGATATTAGACCCTGCCTGTATAGAGCTAGTCAAGTACTACAGTCTGGTGACTGTTCTGGTCACAGGAAAGCTGGATATTAGACCCTGCCTGTATAGAGCTAGTCAAGTACTACAGTCTGGTGACTGTTCTGGTCACAGGAAAGCTGGATATTAGACCCTGCCTGTATAGAGCTAGTCAATTACAACAGTCTGGTGACTGTTCTGGTCACAGGAAAGCTGGATATTAGACCCTGCCTCTTTACAGCTAGTCAATTAC